>UZAM01006644.1:26278-44685 GCA_900618415.1 Soboliphyme baturini
GCTTAAATCACTGTGCAGATAACCTATAGCGCTTCTGTCCGATCCACTTAATGCATATTGGAAGTTATCACCCGTGATTCACACTCATTTATCAGGCTTCTACTCTATGAACCTCATATATTTACAAAAGTAGAATGAAGCTGTAGAGAAAATTACTGATAATCCACTGCATTCACACGCTCATGATGCTGCTGCTTTAAAGTCTCGTCGTTCGCCTTCTATCGCTATTATACGATAATTATTTTGCTACTGGATGCTGTGTTTATAAGGATGTTGAAAACGGGAAAAAGTACCTGCCTGCACTGAAAAAATTAACCGTACTACAACCGATGACAAATTAATAAAATGTCCACTGTTCATAGTGCTTGATTTTTCTAAAATGATAGATCTTGTGATTCCATGCTTCAAAGAACGTCAAAAGAGGGGAGATAATTATATGCGGGGACTCAGACGTTTCACTGTCGATCTGGCATCAGTCACCATCGATGAAAAATATTTCTTGTTCCTCACGTCCACGGCCATGTAACGGGAAGACCTAGCTGTTAAAAATCTTTCAGCACAGGGATCTGTACGCGTCTGAGAAGTAATTAATCTCCCTATTAATAAGATTTTCTCCGCAGAATTGAAGTAGCCGGTGACGTACTGCGTGAACTAGCCTGAACCATTGTGACAAAGGCATAGCTCGATCTAAAGACCAATGTCTCGATATTCAAGACCATCCTTATCCCCATGCTTACCAACGGAAATGAATCGTGGACAATGGCTGAAAAACCCTGATCCCCGGTAAAGGCGACTGAAGTAGGCTTCCTGAGACGAGTCGCTGTCTATACCCAAATCATTCAGAGCGTTGCAATATAGTTAATGATTCTTTAGATTGACAAGTTACTGCTGCGATGGTTTGGGCATACGTTGCGAATGGTTCCAGAACGCAAGGCTAAACAGATGTTTCTTGCCCAACCAAACGGCAGAAGGCCCAGAAGAAGGCCGGGATTAATCAGCTGCAAAAATGTGGAACAATTCTGTTCCAGATTGCAGTTGTCTTCTGCCAAAGATCTAACTCTGACAGAGGACCGAGAAAGCTGGAAGAGCTGTCACGTCGTCTTCCTAGGTCAAAAAGCAGACGCGGATATGAAAAATGAGGAAACAGTTATTTTTCGTAAAATGTGCAACCTGAATATTCAGGTCTACAACATTTGTAACGAAACAGAAGAAGCTCTTGACAGTATTTTCTAATTGTCATTTTCTCTTCGACAAAAAACCAGGAGGTGAGTTAAAATTGACTGACGACGGATATAAATCTTATGAAAGTAAAAAAAGTGATTAATTAAATTATCTTTGCCTGGACAAAATTTACACTTAAAGAAAATTACCCAATCGGCATCAAATATACAGTCGTCATTGTTGTGGTTTCGCAAAAAAAGAAATTTGATAATGACAATTTCAGGGTTTGTGTCTGCTTACTGCGCTTGATTGGAAGATTATGAATTATTGTTCCTAGAGAGAGTACAGTGTTTTGAGGCGTGAAGGGAGAGGATCATGTTCCTCATCATATTTGAATGTTACCTGTAGTACAATATTTTCCAGTGTATCCTCTCTGGCATGCGCATTGGTGAGAGGTCACCAAATTTACACAGGTTCCATGTTCTCCACAAGTTACTGCTTCGCAATCGTCGATATCTAAACAAACCAACAGGTCAGTATATTTCTGTCATGAATTTTTAGTCTCTGTTTAGTGCTTAGTTTTCTATGGCATGACAATTGTACATATCAAAAATCCCGGCGGCTTATTAGTCGAAATCTATGAAGGGATCCAACAATTTCTACGCCATCATCGGCAGCTTTGGCTATTGGTTTAATAAACATCTCTCAGTGAAGCAAAACACTGTCTCAAAACAGAGCGAAGAGACGGAACAAATTCTTCCCATTATTTTTTTATGAATAGTTCGGTGCTTCCCTGTTCTTCACCATCTATCATTTGCATGTTGAACAGGGTCTTTTCAAATGAACTACAGGAATCGTTTGGAATTAACTATAACAAATATGGCATCTTCATCTGCAAATTCCAAAATCTCTTAGCAATGCTCTGTTGAAAATCCTGAAGGATTTTTGACCCAAGATGTCCGCTACATGGTTTTACAGAAATTTATACGAGCAATTTTCAGCATTGAGGTACACTGGTATATATAGTTTTTACTTCTATGTATCAGCTTCGACGTTTCAGTTAATATCCCCTTAACGAGGTATGCAACATTCTATGGTGTTATGATCGTTTACTTGAGCAAGGAAAACAAGTCTTTATGATTCAGACAGAAATTCCAGAGATGAGTAGCTTAGGTTCTGGCTTAGTTGTCAAAAATAGAGCGGATTATAGTACCGAACCACTCTGCCCTGAATTACGTTTCCGCTGAGACAATCGTCTCTGCTAGCCTTTGTAAGGATTGACAATAAGTAGTCATAAATCAGAATTATAAAAGCTCAATCATGGTGGATTCTGAAATTAGTCGTCTGTGGTTCATGGTTCGCCGTTAGCCGAGAAAGCTCGTGTTGTCACTTTGTTGAATGTGATCTCGTAAGCAGATTTCGTGAATTTCCAGTGTTAACGATGCCCAAAATATGTTAAAGGCGATTAGAGAAAGATTAACGCTTCCGAAACCTAACGACTGAATCCTACACAGAATACTGTTCAACTCAGGTTGCAGCATTTCTGTACTGAGGTTCAAACCATGCAACGATTAGCAAACCTTTTTCGCATAGTCTTCCTGTATATCCACTTGGACAATCACAGACATAAGACCGATTGTGGCCGATGCATTCACCTCCGTGACTGCAGACGCTGCTCGAACATTCGGTAAAATCTGCAAGCAAACGCGTTAGTGGCTAAGTGATGGATGACGGAGTGCATATTCTATCACGTAGACCTCCTGCCACACGTTCCAATCAAGCGGTAGTTGAAAATGATTGACTCTTACGTTTTTCGCATGCTCTACCAACAAGACCTTCATCACAAACACACGTGTAGGTATCCATCGAATCAACACAGGTTCCATTTGGTCCACATGAAATACCAACGCAGTGATCGATTTCTGAAATGAAAAAATAATCCCTAACGAACTGTGTGTTATCTGGGTAGTGGCAAGTCACTTCCTTTCAACAACCTACAATGCTTCATGGATTAGCTTGGAAAATAGAAAGAATGGTTTAAATGAACACCTCGTGATCAACCCGAGGTGAGAAGTTTGCCATTGTAATATTATGAGTACTATGTTATCTATGCGATCCATGTCACTTATGAATCAACGAACACTTTAAGCTGGTTTAGTTCGATTTGCGGATCGAAACTTATGCTTCGCTATGACAAGATGCGCTTTAAATCAGGATTCTTAACTGCAAGACATCCGGCACCTTGTTCTCTAGGATCGGTCATATCCGCGGACACCAAACTCAAAAAATTCTACGTAAATTAATTCCCCTCGTTTTGGCTAGCAGATTATTGCCTCTAAACATTATATATTTCAAAAGGGGCACATAATCCAAAGTAAGTTAGAATGATGCACTTTCATTTTGAATTTATATTCAAAAGCGACTCGCCTCACTTCAAAGAGATGAAGTCTATTTCTATTGATTACGTACTTGTCTCACATTCTTCTCCACTGAAGCCTTCTTTACAGTCACAAACAAAGCCACCGCGTTGACGAATGCACGTGCCATGGAAACCGCATACAACGCCGGAACAGGAATCGATTTCTGAGAGAGAGAAAAAAACGAATGAGGTAAACACTGCTTCATGCAACATATACCCCTGAAAGACTATATTATTAAAATTCGTATTTTAACGTCACATGTTAATCTTCTCAGTTTCCATTTTTTAATTTCTGCCTTCTCACAAAGAGGACGAAGTAATATATACTCGGAACCTGCACTTTATAAGCCCTTGCTACCACAGAATGGGCACAGTTGATAACGTTTATCGGTGTAAATTATAGCGCCTGTATGTCGTCATCATTTCTGCCATATCTGGCAAAGTGGTGGGTGCTTAAGACGACAAATATCAGTTAATCTTATAGCAGCTATATTTGAAGCGTATTACAGTTCAAGCGGTCATTTCCATAATTCATAGTTCACGACGACCACACAAACCTGACATCAGCTTCTCGCCGATCTACTTCGAACAGGCAGCCACACAACGGAAATTTACTATAAGCGGATTACCTGCCTCGCAAAACCGACCCGTATAACCGGCTGTGCATTCACACGAGTAAGATCGCACGTGGTCAACGCAAGTACCGTTGTTTTGGCAAATGGCACCGACGCAGTCGTCAATATCTGCAAAAGGATTAATAGACGAGCACAATCAAATCACCGACACTTACTTTGCTCGCACCTGCTGCCAGTGAATCCAACGTAACATCTGCATCTGAATCCGTTAAACTCATCAATGCACCTCCCAGCCTTGTTGCATGAATCCGTCAGACATTCGTCGACTTCTGAATCAAAACAGTTAATGACATTAATGTGTCCAAAGTCTGGAAACGTAAACTTATGCTGACGTTTTCTGAACCTGAACGTTAACGAACTCAAGTCACTGAAAAGAGGAGAGAAACGGAACTCGGAACCGTTTCAATCTACCTCGCGTAGCCGCAAATTTCTAATTCAATAACTTGAGTGTTACCTGTTTACCTCGGAAAACTGGCAAACGAGTCATCGCGTCAGAGGTAAAACCTAGGAACTGTTGACTTTGCCGCTATACCGACTCAGCAACCAAATCACAAAACTCACGGCAATACACTCTTAGGCATAAAAATACCTTCAGTAATTATCATAATCCAAGCGGAAAGACGTTCATTGTAGCAGAAATTGATTTTCTGTAGTCTAATGCCACCGTTTCGTCTGCTATGATAGTACTGTATGATATACGAGACGCGCTGCACTGATTGATACAAAGTATTTCCAGTACTACAACGACAACGATAATACTGACAAGGGTTTATAGTGCTAACGAAACTACTGATTCGAAGAGGTGTTAGTGACAACGTAGCAATTTTAAATTGTAATATTTTGATTACTCAAAAAGGCCACACCATCGAGGAAAGGAAGACAGAACACGCCATAAATCTTATCTGAGGATATAACTCTGATTCTGGAAGAAGTGTCCAACTCAAGAAACACAAGACAGTGACAAACAAAACATCCTAACATTATGAAAACAAAATGGAAAAATTCCATTATTGAAGAAGATTAAGTGTTGTTATCCAGGAACATTCGATATTTCTCAAAAAAATGAAATACGTCGTGAAAGACAATGCCTTTTACCCTTAGAGTTAAAGAAGTCCTGTTGATTCGAGTCCTCGTAACCAGCTTCATCAGTCGGTAGAAAATCGACCAGTATAGCGATATCTGTTGCAGGGGGAGACCTAACCGCGTGAAAATGGTACTGTGCATAGAATCCTTGCAATTGCATAGATGCTCTTGTACCATATTTAATATTTTTGATGTTTTTTAACAGCAGACTCTCCTGTTGACTTATTATCAACCGTTTTGAAAGCAGCGTATCGAAAACATGCCTGATTACGACTAGTGTCTCTAACGTTTCGGCCTATGTTAATCATTGAGTATGAATCGTAGACACCAAAAGGCAAGATTCACCGCAACCACCACACATAAACATGATCCCATTACATATTTTTAAAGTCAGACAAATAAATGAAATTCAAAATGATCAAAACAACCAACTGTCGTTCGATCGTGGCGATGCTGCAGACCTCTTCGTAAATGAATCACATTCTACAAAGAATGTTTAGAAACTATGTGCTTCCTAACGACCTACACTTCATCTTGATCGTAAATGAATTCCCGTATGAAACTACCTCGATGTACGCTATTGCAACGGCCCCAGAAATCGTTCTTATTGGAAGATCTGAGGTTTCCCTGCGTGTCGCAGACCACAATGAGAAAGTTGAAATAAAAGCAGTTTCTAGTTCTGTTTGATTACATCAGTCGGAAAACCAGGAATAACGGAATATGGAGAATATCAAGCATCAGTTCAGATTGATGCACTAATGTCCGTTAAAACTGTGTTTCGGTTTTAATCCTCATGTTTTCCTCAATATGCAGTTTAATATCATCTTATCTGAATCATCTACCGAAGGATTCATGCATTTTAGAATGGTCGCGACTCGTAGAAATATAGTGGTATCTTTCAAGGAAAGCTCGTCTGTGTATGTGATTAAACGAACTAAAATTGATCACGAAGAAACGATATATATCTCCTACAAACACAATGAGAACTTCCTCTCATGCATGAAGTGTGCTACAGCGTGGTCATTCAATGTGAGTATGGCGAAAAGGCTCAGTTTAAACCGAAGTGGTTCAAATTTATGACCGTAATCATCGCAGACATCTTTCTTCGAGTCCCAATATCCACGCCACAACGAGTGAGGGTTGATGTCGAGTCTGATTGACAGCAAATCTTTCAGACAGCGTGAAACAGATTTTTACATCACAGTCCACCTCACTTTAACTACATACCCTCCAGGCGACCTCATGAAGAGACAGCTGCTTCCTTATCGACATGAAAGCCGTGGTAAGCAAAGGTGATTCGCATTCTAACCTACGCAGGAAGCGACAATAATATCAATTAGTTCGACGCTGTTTAATCGTGAAGTTAAAAATGCGAAAGTCGGAAAACAAACTTCAAATAAAGAATGAAACGCAGATTGTTGTTTGCTGGAAAGAACTATAGGGGGAATCGTCCAGAACAAATTCACGAGAATTAAATGATTTTTAATAAAAGCATTAAAATTGGATTAAAATCTAAGCTGTCTTGTCGTTACATGCATTATTTAATATATTTTCATTCGTGAGAAACGAAGAGATGGATTGGGCGGAAGACATCACCTCGAGATTTCAGGACCGTGGATTCGAATCGCTGCGATGTAAGCTTCTTTCCAGACATCTATATTCAACATTAAACTCTTGATCTGTAGGCCAGACACTTAACATAGTCCTCTCTGTCAACGATTCCGTTCCATTCGACCATCCTCAATTTTGACGAACATCCAACATCGTTAAGTCCCAATGGAGTCATTCATTCAAAGAAAGCCTACAGCAGCTCTACATTTTTTCTTCCTTTCTCTTAACGTTTAAATTAGCAGACTCATGTGAAAATGAGTGAATTAAGCCAAATTTGTTAGGTGACCTATGCCATGGCACTGATCAAGCATAGATCTTCGACGTCAACACGGAACAGTGGCATGGTAATGGCAGTTATTAATAATTCACATCCACATTTATTCTATATCACGTATGAATACCGTATTCGCAATTGTCTCCGTTATAACCGTCTTCACAAAGGCACGTATAATAGTTTAGGTTGTCCACGCACGTTCCATGGTAGTTACATGAGTCACTCCTGCAGTCGTCAATGTCTAAACAATAACGGAGTCAAGCGTGGTCATAGTTTTAATACATCAGATACACAGCGTTCATCTTTTTCATGACCTGCATTCGTGTCATGGCAGTTATTGTCACATTTCTCAAGATTGGTCTAACAATCGTATATATGATTTGATGGAAAAAGTGGTAGAAACTGGCAATGATCATTCGACCCCTGCCTGCTAATTCAACAGTCATTATTTTCAGTGTCGCATTCTAGAAAGTGAGGTTCGACGCATCAAATATTCATTTTTTGCATGATTACCTGATGAACAGTGACGCGGCACTGATGCTATAGAAGTGTTGTTTATTCGGTCAGCTCTCATGTGGTTCAGACCTTGGGATTAGAGGCTGGCACGGTTCTTCTCTATATTTTGGAATCCATGAACGGGCCACACCTGCACTGGATATAAGACTGCCTACTCAGCTATCAACTGGGTCCATTGGACGTAAAGTCACAGCGAAGGCTCACATCGCACAGCTCCGCTCTCAATCTCATCAATTCGGATTTTAAAGACAATAACCACTTACAGCATGTTGCACCCCTGATTCCATCGGAACCCCCTCGGGTAAGTGTTTGCTCATGAGAATTCGCGGGTAGCATATGTTTTACTGTAGCTTGTGGAATTCAAACCCAACCTGTTTTCTGTCATACCCAAGGACGCCTAATAACTTGAAGCAAAATAGATCTGAAACGACGACTACGTGATATATTGCGGATCGGTGACATTCATTTCCGCGTTCTGAACATCTCATTTGTGCTGCACTCCGTTTTTTAATCTTTAATCGACGAACTGCTTCCACCCGCTTAGCCAATCAATTCTATTAGCCTCTACTGCACAGACTGTTCTATTTTTCTTGCAGCCCAGTAGATATTCCGTTGATGTCTATGAGCTTGTATAGAAACAGCAGCTAGATCTGTACACCGCGCAGAGGATGCCCTGAAACACTGCATCCCTCCAGAATGAAACTGCCCGTGAAACAAGAAGACTTATATTGGTAATCTCATGCCCGCAAATCTATTCTGAACTTTTAACATGTGCGATGGCACTGGAAATGTGATGCGTTGTTGAAAATTGACCAAACACAGAATGCGAGAGTTTGCTTAGAACGATCGTCCTTGGAAATGTGTTCATTTCTGAGAGGCTGCCTCCATGAGTGCGTATATATTAAACAGTAGTATCTTGGAAAGTAACCAGACTGAGTAAGAGAAACTCGAAAGTTCACGCATAATCAATTACACACAATGTAGGCCGGCAAATTTCAACCTGACGGAGCAACAGCTAAAAATTTCATTAACCTTAGCGAAATATTTAGGAATCAAGTCTAAAGATATACCCAGACAATAATGGATCTGAGAAAATTCAGATGTCTCCTGAAGACACTCCACAGACACGGCGAATAGAAAAAACGGTACAGAAAATGCATTCACGAATATTCTAAAGGAGCCAATTTCAAACTCATTTCTAAGATCGCATATTCAGGTAACCCATGAGCATATGATTAGCATCATCAACGGTCAGTGAGCTTTTCATACGATCGAAGGATGAACTAATCGATTTAATCTTCAGACCCGCCATGTTGGTCGGCAAATGAAACCGAGGAGGACAATCTGATGACCAAGTAAAGAGCAATGGACGTGAAAATGCGCTAGCTGTCATGCAGGGAATTAATTCAAAAACGGTCCGGTTTTATATACTTGGTATATAATTGCCCCCTTTTACGACGCCAACAGAAGACGGACAAGGTATGTAAAAGTGAAGCATCATACAGACAACCCGCAAAATATTACTCAATGGGTTTCACTGGAGGATGAACATTGAATTTGTCTCCTAAGAACATGCTGAGCTGACCAGATGCCGAAAACGGAGGTAGTAAACGGAAAGTAGGGACGTTGGACGAAAGTCGACTTGCGTGTATATCATAGATATTTTCTTATAACATGACAGGTCGATAAATCCCATTGTGCGCATTTTCTCTAACTCAATATCCATTACAGTGCCTCATTTCTGCAGCAGTGGTCAGTCTTTCTTGCATGGCGCATATTCCAACTTCATTTGGGCCGATGAAATGACGCAATCCTGTTTCTGAACTCTGGTCCATTCATTCGTCATATTATTTTATGATTATTTTTAATATACACTTTTGCACGTTGCGTTGAGAAGACTCCAGAAATTGAATAGTTACTAGACGTTTGGACAAACTTTTTCATCATAGCATTGTAGTGCAAATTTACACAGGACCGATCGAAAGCGTATGGCCAGTTTCCTTCATGAGAACACTTAAAATCTTCTTAAAGTACTCCATCACGCTATTACGCGTCTTTTCGTGGACAATTCCGTTTTTTGTAAAGCTCAGTGCAGCCGCACCTCGCATATATAATTTATCTCAGACCGATTGCCCCAGTGAACTTATTCATCTGGTTTTACCGTGTACGCTGTTCGTCACGTGATTGAGGGAGAGTCAAATCGATTTGATTCTTAACGTCATTTATTTAACTGTATGTCATATATTCACGATTGCTTCATCATTTTCTCTAAACTGACGTTCATATCAAATGATTTGTCCATTTCAGAAAACCAATCACCAATCGGTCACCCGTGTCGTTCCTTCAGATGCACTTTGCGACCTCAGTGTTCAATTCACCACTGAGGACTTGCAAGGCTCTTTCCTCATTCAAGCAGTTCATCCGTTTCTTCACGACAAACTCCAATCCGTTCTTCTGCGTAGTTAGAACTCAGAGAATATAGTTCAATTCCATATATTTGAAACCCTCGTAAATAATCGTTCATGGCTGCCTCGGTTATGATGCCCGTTTGTACTATGTTATTCTTTACTTTTATGTGAATAACTGGCTTTACTTTCCACGTTTTTCATTTTCAGATCGTTTAGTGGTTAGCGTAAATCGATAGTTTCACTTTTACAGCCACTCCTACCTTTGCTGCCTAACTTTGCCGGTTACCACCATGTCCCAATTGATTTTGCTAAGTTCTTTTCGCAGTTGTTGAAGCCTCCCTTCGAGAATAAATGATCAACAGTTGCACGTTGCCAAGGTTACTGAACCGGACAAGTTCAAGTCCGAAACCCATATATTCCTAGCACCATCTGTGTTTTGTCTGACAAGCTACCGCCACTGTCAAAAGGAAATGCTGCTTCCGGAGATGACAGAAGTGGTTTAAAATGTGGTTCTGTCTCTGTGGATCTAGCCATGGCGCATTACCCATTCCAAACGTGTTGGTGAATTAAGACTTTTCCGTATGGCTGAGCATGTTTCTCAAACTTTCACAGCATGGCTGAATCTGGAAAGCACACAGATTCAGCTGAAGACTAACTTTAGAACGTGTTGCCAGCGGCTTATGACTCTGGAGTGGTTTAATAAGACTCAGGAAGTACACATGTAATCACGTTAAACAATGCTGCTCAGTGCGACTCTCTAAACGAAGCTAAAATTTCATTACAATTTAATTTTTACCGCAAGATTCAGCCCAGTCAAAAATGTTCCCTTCGCTAAATAACACCCGACACACTGTCGTGCTAATTGCATGCATAATAACTTATTATATGCAATAAAGCACATATTCCACGATTAGCAAGAAGTATGATAATTGCATAAAATCTAATTTATAATTTCACACATACATTGAATAAAATATTGTTATTTGCAACTCCAGCTGGGTAAATGCACAAAGCACATATTCATGCGCCTCCTCCTCTGCCCGAAAGGCACAACATTACTGTTGTATCAGTGCCTTAGTGAACCTAGACTGAGCCTAGCATACGTTAATAAGAATTCGAGCTTACGGCAACCAATTTACCCCGTTAAGGACAATTTATCCTACAGCAGTGCAAACGTCGATTTCTGCATTGATTAAGTTTGTGTAGCCATCTCGTTTTACCAAAAGTTACGGCTTATGGCAGCGTCTTGTGTCCTTCATACGCCGTTGAATTACAACACAGCGATCGGTCAGACCAACTGTACCAGTTTGGCTACACTAGCTTAAGGAGCGGTTCGTCAAAACGTTAGATTTTGAGCATATTCGATGAAGTTAAACTTTGATCTTATATTTCTGCATTAAATTTAGATTAATGATATCAATTTGGATACTATGTCTCTTGAGGAATGATTCAGCTCGATTAAAAACGTGATCCTTTACGTCAGTATACTCTGCATGCGGTGTAAACCGTTTAAACATAATATCGATGAAAAACTTAATCAATTCAAGTAATATCTTTACAAAACGGAACAGTTCCACATAAATCTTATGGATTCTGTGTAGTGTTTCAAGACATCTCTTTATATAAGCTTCAGCTCTAATAAAACAAAATAGCTTACTTATTTCACAATTATGTCCCGTGTAGCCAAGCACACACCTGCATTTCCATTCTTCCAAACTGAGGTCCATGCAGGTGCCTCCGTGTTGGCATTCGATCTGTTCGCAAGGGCAATGTCCGCGATATTCCGGCTCTTCCTCCCAGCAGCAATCGTTGTCCAGAGTTCTGAGGCAGTCAACGTGTGGATTGTCGCTCGGTGGCCGGAATCTAACCTTGTAACTCTCACCGCACGTCGCGTTGTATGTCCATTCATGCCACTGAGTGAAGTGACAGGGAGGACATTCGCAACTTGCATCAATTTTGTTAGATTCCGGGCAAAGGCCATGGGGCGGTTCTGCTTCAGAGATCATCGTCCAAGCACAAGCAATGCCTACACCCGTTGGCAAGCATTCGACTACACACGCTGTGTACATGTCGGTTTCACATAGAACAAGTTCGATACCAGGCCTATTATTATCGAAATTACGCAAAGCTAGAATGTACACCGTCTCGCCTACAAATCGCATTTGCATGTACATAACCGTATTCTGTTGCAAATTATCGAGGATATATGGAGCCAAGCCGATCGCAATGTATGGAAATCTCAGAAGCGTTTCTCCACGTTCGTTGTATCCATACACGTATAATGTCTCATTCCGCACCTCGACAGCCTCCAGATCCTCATTGCAGTCACCCGCACAACGCGTCAGTGCGTAGGGGTACAATATTGTAATATCTTCGATATCATAGAAACTCTCATATGTGTCCAAAAAACTTATCGAACGTCCATTCTTGAACTCTTTGCACAACTGCAAAGACCCATTGAAATCCGGAATAGGTTCATATAGAACTCTGCTAACGGCAATCCGGCAGCTATTAGTACTGACCTTTAAGGCAACTTCTACGATTCTATTATTCACAGATTTACGTGGGCAGTGAGCAACGTCTTTGTATTCTTCAACGTTGCACGCAACTAACAAAAGAAGGAGTCCAGATAGCCATTTCTGAAAACACAAAAACTCAAGCAAAGTTTCAACTTCATGACAGGCATATATTTACACTGAAATTCAACAATAGATGTTTCAAATTATAATTTTATACAGAAAAAGTAGAAAACGATTTTATGGGCTTGGTAGCGTGCCGCTAGTTACGACACCGCCGCTAATATACTTTAATGCTTTGAATTTTCTGATAGCGGATTAAAATGCAAATAGGAAAACTGTGCAACTCGATAAGGGTTTCCGACATGCTTTCATACTTAAAACAAGAATCTAATATCCGAAAAAATGATAATCACTGCATAGAACTAATTCAAAGATATTCCACAATCATTAAGGACAAAGACAACATTTAAAGACAAAACTTAAAAGCGTTTTGAAATAAAGTCTCATGTCTTATAAGAAGTAAATTATATTCGAATAAATGTTACTAAACAATTGAAAACAGAAGGAGATAACACGCAAAATGAGTGTTCCACTTCCCAGCTGTCTGCCTGAAGAGAGACTACCCGAGAATCGCCCCAGTTAGTCAGCTGAATGTCGTATGAGGTTGTTTAGTCCAAAGTACTTGTAGAAATTTGTCGCCGAATTTTGACCGATTCTGTAACACGGAGTCATCGCTACATCCAGCTGTGAAGTGCAATTGCAATTCACTTAACCGCCATTTCCGGTGGTTTCAACCAACCATACCAACGATCTGCGAATTTTATGGATACTGTAGTAATCCGCTTGAATTTCAGTTCTGCTACTGTTCGGACTGCGTTCTTGCTAACGTTGAACCCGCCCAAATCAGGGAAGTCCATTGGTGCTGAGGCTACACCACACATTTAACTCATCATTCTCCTATGCGTTGTTTCTAACACCTTTTTATTTATGTCTATCGTACTGCCGACATTATTCAATTTTCACAGAAACGGGTGAAAGCTGGTCCGCCATAGACATTCCGCCGCCAGATCGCTCTCATCTATGCACTAAAAAAGTGCCTTCAGCGGGCTGCACCTAATTGCTGCAGAAAAGTCGCCAAATAACACAAATGCACATCAATTCGTATGCAGGGGATGCCTGAGGACTGTAGATCCGACTATCTTCATAATATATCAGGTCGCCTGAAGTTCAGACACACGAGGGTTCAAACTCAGTTTGTTACTCGTTTACTTCACCAGCGCTTTTAGCCTAAATCCTGGCGATGAACTGCCATACAAAATGAAAGATTTTCCATTCAGTGGAGTTCTAAGTACGTTTTAAGCGAAAAGATGGACAGAGAAATCCATATCGATTGACAACATGATCCGAGTCGTTTCCGGTTCTCTAGTGTCAAGTATATTGATGACACAATCTTCTCTATGCCACGAAATCGTCGGACGACTTGAAACAGTATCAATTACCCGCTGATTAAGGAGGCAAATATTTATCTATAAACGTCTTCATCAATTACAGTTTCAATAGCACCGACTACGCTGCTCTAATTCAGAAACAAGAACAGACGGAAGTGGTCACTCACATGGTGGGACTGACTGGTCGGTGAAAATGTTGCTCAGGGACATTGCAATCACCTGCTCTCCAGATCTAGTGATGGATGAGCACGTTAAAGAGCTAACCGAAAAGTGTTTCATTCCTTGCAGATTATAACAGACAACCAAGCACCTTCACGAAACTAATTAAGAATTCAGAACATTTGCATCGGCACGCTTCCTACCACTGCATATATGCCGTCAGAAGTTGTTTCAAATAACTTTTTACATGTGACATGAAACAGACGCAACAGTTACTTTCAGTGTTGGTGATGCGAATGGCCCCTCACCATCAGTAGCAATTGCAATGTTATACACCGAGCTGACATTGACGTCATCTATGCCTCAAGCAGCTTCATTCGTAGTGGCATTTGCCCTCCTTTGCAAATAGACTTCCGACGATGCCAGTTGCCACTTCTACCCATTACTGAGTGTTAACACATCAGAATACACGAATTCAGCTCTTCCGGAAGTGATTTATGCCAGCCTCTGTGCCTATCCTTCAGTATCCTGATACTTCAGCTTCTTGAGAGCTTCCTTTCCTGTTCTGTCTCTGGTCTTATTCTACTTTGCATACCATTTATGACGTTGGTTGCTGTACTTCCAATACTTCCCATCATGTTTTACAGTTCTACACGTGACATTAATTTGTAATATTTAGTTAGCATAACTCATACTCTTCTCCAACGATGATTTACGTATGCTGATACATTACGGCACTTGTAGATAATATTCTTCATCATCTTCACCATCCATGGCCGCCTCTCCTTACAGGTCGCGGAGGCAGACGCGTCAGACAGAGCTAACAACGTTTCCGATCCTGTGCCAGAGTCTGAGCTTCGGCAAAAGACAAATGGAGTCTGGAACAGACTTCTTCCATATGTTTGCACCAGGGTTAATTTTGGCCGTCCCCTGGGCCTTCTGCGGGTCGGTTTCGCAAGAAAGAGTTGTTTAACCTTCCTCTCTGGAGGCATTCGCAACACATGTCCAAGCCATCGCAGCTGTGACTTCTCAATCTGGAGAAGTATAAGCTGTATACCAAGGCTCCTGGTATCAGTATTCCGAACCATGTCGAGAAGCGTAAGGCCAGCGACTCGTCAAAGAAAGGCTATTTTAGCAGCTTGTACCCGGGTTCGACGTTTTTCAGTGATGATCCACGACTCATGATCGTAGGTAAACATGGGGTCAAAGATCGAATTGAATACCGAGAGCTTCGTTTTCAGACTCAACTCTGCTTTAATCACAATTGATCGGGCTTGTTTACACAGAACGCTCCAAAGAAGGTTCATTTCTTCAGCAGTAATTGACTTAACGATCGGCAGTTCCAATGAGAAATGATTAATAGTAAGGGTGCTGCGATTAAACCTCAGAGGAAACATGCTTAGAAGCATTAAGTGCACTGTCTGGCTCACATTCGAGACCGACCCACTATTGTATCACTTGGCCAGTCAATAAGCAGAACTACGTTTGTGAGAAGGAAGTTTTCAAGAGCGAAAATCATGAAGATCGACATGCCTTACAGAATGTCATGTTTCTGATAATTGATGTTCTTAGAAGTACGACATTTGTCGCGAAAACAAACAATTACCCAAACTATCGAGCAATTAAACGTCTGTCTCAGCTAAACACGGTTTCCGGTTGGATTATCCTTGGATCCCAGTCAACCAGGCTTACAGAACTGACACCCACGCACAGACAAAACAACGCTTTGATACGGAAAGAAAACATTATGCAGCTGCTATCGGCTGCTCTGAAACTCGACTATTCTCGACTTTTTCTCATCCATCGACACATTGCATTTCCAGGCATTGTGGCCCTGTAATTCGACGCTACGAAATCCAAAAATCCTATCAGTGATGAATAAGGGGATTGATGATTTGTACGAAATAACGAAATCCGACGTCGTAATTGAAGAATTATTTTCAGATCAGTTCAATATAGCCACTGGAGTTCGTCAAGGATACATGCTTTCTCCATTGTCCTTCAAAATCGTGATAGCTTATGTTACGTGACAGGCCCTCGTTCTAAATATCAACAGTGGGCTGACCGTCAATCAGGAGAGAAGCTTCAAATATCCACTAAAATTTCTAACGGACCTTGCGAACTGTTCAGTAGCCTCAGAGGCCTTGGAGGACAGCATAAATGGTGCAAAAAGAACACCTTGAAGCTCATTAGCTGGCAAAACAGAATATTACCTTTCCGCATCAGTCGATATTATCCAATTCGCATGGAGTGTCAATCTTAACGAACAAGTATAATAATTATGAAACACTCTGCGTTTAATCTCTGCTAGCCTCGGGCAACTATGAAATACAAGAACGAGTGCTATGATAGGATATAAATCAAATTCCCTATGAATTTAGTGATTCCCCGGCAAATGAGCACATACTGGCTCAATTAAGTCAATATTTTTCTATGTAATGGAGACATTTCCCGTTACAAAGGACAGATAAAGACTTTTGAACTGGCTCGGGCAGCGTCTTCATCGAGGCATCATAATTCTAAAATGGCAAGAACATGTCAGCAACCCTTCTGTTTTTCATAAAGCAAAGTGGCGTTTCGCAGATCCAAAGATCATAAACTGAACTTGTACCTGTTAGACGAACCTGTTTAAATTGTACTACTGACTGCAGTACGTGAGCTTCACATGCAGGCCACAAACGATGCACTCTTCAAACACGACATAATCGTGTAAGATTGACGTAGAAATCAGATAGTGGAAGATGGGCCTTCAGAAGAGAGTTGTTTCTCATTGTATGTAGTTATATTTAGTATATCAAAGACGCATAAAATGGCCAAAGGACTTCACATCACTAACCAAAGACAATTTACAAATGCAAGTGACTAAAGGCCATGACCGCAAAACAACATAATTATTCAACGATGATAAACGAGAGATCAAGATTATGTTGCGAATTCCGAGATGGACAGTTATTAAAAATTCCACACAAAATGAAACATGCGGAAAAACTTATTTTAAATAAGAATCAATTGAGTTTTTGGTAAGGAAACACTGTAATTTGGTTCCCTGACATCTGAAGTGTGCAAAAATCAAATATATGCAAGGAATGGCCTGACATAAATGAAACTTAATCATAAGACGCTTATTAATAAAAAATGTACCTTCACTTGTAAAGCCATCGTACTTTCGGTACGAAACCTCTTCCACTCACGACACGAAAAACCGTGACCAAGTCGTAAGCCGTCGAATCAGCAATCTTTGGTCACCGATCCTACCAATCAACTGTTGTAGACTTAGTTATACAATATCAGCCTAAAATTTGTTACTCAAGATTAACATAAGAGATATTTAATGTCAAGCGAAGACGCGTTTTCTTCTCTATTGCTGTTCAGCTTTGTTTGAGTACTGGAGTAGGATCAATGTTGTTCCTTTTGCCTTATCAGCATCAATCAAGCATGCCAAATGACCTATTTGAGAACATTTGCATATATGACGGATAGGGCATATGAAATGGTAATGATAATCATTCTTCATATTGCATCATTGCGTAAACAGCCGGAAAAAATGTTTGCTCTTGCCTAGTTGTGCTTCTCGAACATAATCACACCTAAAAGCGTTAATAAGCTCCTTATCGACTACAAGAATCCTCTGAAACATGAGAGCAGAGATCAGAGCGATGAATGCATAATCGAAAACGTTTTACTAGTTGTTTTGTCGAGATTTTCAGATCCTTTTCGCTTAAAGCTAGTCGTACCTAAAAGTGACACTTTAGCCGTTGAACCGTCAAAGTTTCTCTTAGACACTGGTGCTTCTAACTACCACAAAAGTTTGCCACCTCAGAAAACAATTTACTCCAACTAAACTTTCGTAATTTTACTGTTCATATAAGCGAACTCGATACATTAAGAGGATGATGGCCACATGCAACATCGGTGAACTTAGTCTATTGCTTATGACCACAGTTAAACTTAATCTAATATGGTTTTTGAAGCAGTACTCAGTCAGGAAACAGGATTTCTCACATGAGGAAAATTACATTATTTTCAAAAGTTCCAAACTTCTCTATGTCACCGAGCATTCAGCAATTAATTAAACTGTCATCTAACTGTAAGAAATTATTTAAAGCACGGATGTGGCAACTTCACTTCTGGGATATAAAGATGAAGTAACATCAAAAGATTGAGAAGCAGTCAT
>UZAM01006645.1:47214-58446 GCA_900618415.1 Soboliphyme baturini
CACGTTGTATTAGAACAAATTACCCTGCCGAAATTGAACGCTAATTTTTAATGTTTTGCCGTACATTAAAACGCATGCTAAGTATATAACAGTAAAATAATTTGAAAGTCCCATGCTAAGACTCATTCTGAAATGTCCTTTCTCTGATTTAATATTTTGTAATATTTTGAATTTTTTGTATATACGTACTGTGGTATATTTTGAGTCGTAGTTTGCACTTACAGAACTTAGTTCGTACTTAGGTGACGTAGTGGCACAGTACCTGAGGACTGGTGTGATCGGCGGAGGTGCCGGGTTCGATTCCACTGGAAGGCAGTCTATGTCGTATGCACGAATTGCTCTGAGTGACGAATCTGATACACGTTGCTCTAGAGCAAGGTTATTCAGTCGGTGCAGCGGCGACCTCACAGTCGAGAGGACCCGGGGTTCGAATCAGGGTCGGGTCACTCGCTTTTCTTCCTTCGGATTTTGATAAATGAGTTCCGCTCTGTTGAGAAATACTCCTAAATTATGGCATAGAAACGGAGAAACGGATATCAGCACCGTTCCATCAACTTCATTAAAAAAAATTGCTCCGGAATGGTCCTACCGGGAAAATGTATGGATGACCGACATTCCAGCTGTTAAAAAGTTTCCTTTCCTTACAGAACTGTAAAACAAGAGCCAAACTAGAAGTAGATGATTGAGAATTTTTGATATGCAAGCGTCATATTACTAGTGCCCTTCTAAACTTAAACGATCTGCCTCTTATGAAATCTGATGTATGAAACATGATGAGATATTAATCAGTAGTATGATTTCAATAACTTAAAATACCTGCGTTGGACAAAAAAATGAAAATTGATACTGAACGCATGAATCCTTGAGCCCCACGGCCACCTGCAAGAAAATCAGAATTTGTTGGGACTGGAACTTTCTAAGAAATATCAGTCTTTGAGAAGCCGCAGCAATGATATAACAACATTGTTGCTACCCCGCAGTTCGAACGATTTAGCGGCAACAAAATGTTATCAATCATTTGGACAAGTGACAGTTTTTTGCCCTATCCGAAATCGTCGCAGTTCACTAGAGAGACGACTATGGTAACTGAAACGGACCAGAGGGGTAAGCGAAACCTACCTAATTACAAGTTTTTCGTTGCCGCTCTGCGTCTTGTTGACAGGTCAAAGTATAACAGCTTCTGTAAGTGACAACAACTAGCTTTTTCAAAGGACTATGAGGTGGGTGAGCGGAAGTGGTCAGTAAATTTCTTTGCACTTCAGAAATGTCAGGTTCAAACTCCGAACATGGCGTTAAGTTTCTTTGGTTAACTGTTAACCTTTCGAGCAAAGAATTTATCCCACCATATTTCGGTGTGACCAGTGTAGAAATTGGCAGCTACTCGTCGATTTAATAATAATGGTGCAGCATACTCTTCTGCGGTCGTCATGTCAGAACTTTTGAGGCAAATGTTTATGTTGTCATGCGATGAGTCACTGAAACTGCTTATGCTCATCCTTACGGCTGCATTTAAATTTAGCCGATCTAATGGTTTACTCAAAACCAGGACAATGTATAAACCGCTAATAAAAATATTTAATAAATAGGCTGGTTTTCAAGAGTGAGCACGAATTTGAACCTGGCATGAGCAGAAGATCAAATCGAGCATGATCTCGTCAGAAGACAGTTACAAAGAGAATAGTGGAACACCTCTGTGACGGAGTGGCTAATTGACTATGCGCTTGTGTGCAGCCAGTGATCTTGAATAGATTGAACATCAGATGCCAACAGAATCTGAAGATTTGTTAGAGGCTTTTCCTCCACATATTGACCTAAAATAGTACCTCACATCCATTATTTTTCTGCAGTATGCAAAAAGTCAGTGTTGTGAATGTTAAAAGTCTTCAACGAGTTTTTCTTCAAGCGTAGAACGACGTTTTTGGTATAATTGGCAGTCGTTCTTGACAGCCGTTCTCTGTCTCACTCAGTGTGGTAAGTGAGTATCTTGATAAAAGAATGAGCTGGCCATTTTCTTTGTGCGTGAGGTCGTAAGTGAGAAGGTGTAGGTATGGAAATAGGGGCATAGCGAACAATCGAGGAACTGCATTTATTTCTTTCCTTACTGTTTCCTGCTTCGTTGTAAAGAAAGCGCTTTTATAAATTTCAGCGCCACTCCGGCGACTTGCGCGTCCTGCTGGAGGCGTCTGTTCCATACTCTGCTGAGATGTGTCAGTTCGAGTGAGGTGGCAGGTGTTCTCCGGCAAAATGGTGTTCCAAAGCAGTCAACTTTGTAACGCAATCAATTTCAATTACTGTCACAGTCGAAACAGCCGACAGAGGAAACATGCAAATCTCGTAATAAGATCACAATTTAGACAAAGCTTGTCCCCGGTGTTCCCTTTGTTAGCTACTACGTAGTAACTTTCCCATTCCGCCGATCATCATAACGTTTCAGTTTCTGATACCTGTCTTAAGCGCACCAACCGTTTGCTTGTGACGGCCTAGGGAAGCCATGGTTCCATGGTATTTGAGTACCTGCAGAGTATTGAATGTAAGACCTTATCTCTGAGGTGAGTTGAACAGGGCACGTTCGAACAGCAACTAAATCTCCGCCACTATCCATAGGCTAGCCATCACCTAGTGGCTTTCCAAATAAATTACAAAAATCAGCAATAATTTAGTTTTCATTTAATCTTACTCGCAAATAAAGGCGAATTCGAAGCTCTCGCCCATGAAAACCGGGCGTAGTTTGTTGGGTGGAATATAGAATATGCATACAATGCAGAAGCCAAGCCCGTGCGCAGCAGCGCAACAAGTGCAGTCGTAAAATTTGTCATACGTTTAATAACTTACAGACTGTGCGTATTCAGCTTCCCTTGAAAATGCAAAAATTAAACGAAGTTTTGATCGCTGCTTTTGTACACAATACCTGAGTATCGACAAGGTACTACCTAGTTTGTTAGTACTGTAACCAGCAAGCCATCCCTCCCCCATCCCCGTCGAGAGGCCCCTCCCGGTTCTCCTACTTTCAGTGTTGCGTCATCGTGACTCGTGCGTGACTGCAGTGGCTGCTATAGTCAAGATTCGGTTTCCGTTCGTACGCAGCTGCGAGTGCAGCTCTCCAATTAGTCGCGCCTTCGTTCACTAGTCACCCGATGTTATGCTTTTTGCACTGCGTCCGATGACTGCTACAGTCATTATGCCGTCACGTCGGCATCGCCTATGAGCAACGATGGCGCTCATGGCCATTTGTCATAGCCGCTCCGACAGGACGCACATTCATTAGCGCTGTCGTAGACATTTTGCACTTGGGCGTCGACGGCATGTTCTCAGCTGGCCTCGAGCCTCGCCTCGGTTTGACCTCCCTCACTGTTGCGTAAGCCAGTTTCGTCCACACCGACCGTAAGACTCGCACATGCTTTTTCACCGAACCAGTCGTCTTCTTAAACGAGCACGAAACTCGTCACTCAAATTATAACCTGAAATGGGCCCTTCACGGCATTTAATTTAATGCTTACCTTACAACGAATCCACCCTTGAAAACCACCGCGTCATCATCACGTCGTAGCCACTCCACATTTTATATACTTATTTTTAACGGTTTATTTTACGACTCTATATTCTCTCCTCGGTCCTCCACGCCACACCTTTCTCCTCTGAAATCTGTACCAATTCAACGCCAATATGTGAAATGAGAAGTTTTCAAACACGATGGCTAACGGCACCATCTTTCATGTTATGCTGATAGTTTCGACTACACGGCGGTTTCTTTCAATTCAGCACTTGCCCTATTTTTGCCCTGATGATAGGCACTGTGATATGGTCCAAAATATCGGCGTAACAAGATTTCACACTCTCAACTGTGTGCCTTTAACCATCGTGTCGGAAGACCTTCTGCCCTTTTGACTCCTGGCTCTGCTGGTGCTAAAATGCTACGTAGCCGCAGCCTACTCAACTGATCCTATATGCGACTAGGAGAGCTAGGAGGCCGCTCATCGTACTGAAAATCCTTGTTATGGAGGAGATAGGTTGCACTGAAGATTTCTCATGGACAAAATAGTTCTCTTACTTAAAATAAACAACTTTATACTGAAAGTAGGTTCATAGAGTTGGTTACTACGATGCGAGTAGTTTTTCTAGCAGTATGTAGGTACTGAGGAAAGCTCTGTTACCTATTCCTTATGTTATATCATTGAAATCATCTTCATTCGTTAGGATCTCTGACATATGCACGGAGAATAGTGCGGTGCTCACCCAACGAATTTTATGTCCACTACACTTCTTGAACTGAATGAATCGTTACGAACCGCTGTCCGTGTTATATCAAGTAATTCGTTTTATAGTCGTTCTTATGCACCCTTGGCGAATCTTAATGTCACCATTCCATGGATGGATGCATTAGACTTAAGGGATGTACAAGAGTGTTTATTTGCAGCTGTCGCGAGGACATCCATTCCTCTGAGGAACGGACGGATATGCCCAATTTCTCAAAAATTCGCCTTGGCTAATTCACCATCTTATCTGGTAGCTTCAGTAGAGTGCCTCACAGAGTGTACGAAATGCCATTAATCATTTTTGTCGAACAAGCTGCAGTGCTGTTTCTTGGAAGCACGAAGGCTTTATACCTATCGTTCGTACATTTACTATATGGAAATACTTTTATTTTAAGGTCGGATACTAAGTTTTGCGAAATCATCCTCCCTGACCCCACACAAATACTTTTAGCGTCCGTCGCAATGCGATCGCCACGAAAATCCACTTCAAATTGGTTGGATATATAACAGAGGAATTTCGTAAGTCTTCAGGGTTCAGTGTCTTTATCAGCTTATGCGTAAAGGAGAGGGTCAATACTGCAGTCATTGGAATCAAATGGTCACGATTCCTCCAATTGCTCATGAACTACATTGCCTTATTGATTATCTCCCCCAGTTTTTACTCGCTCACTGTTTATGGATCATTTTCACGTGAACGTTTCGCTTACATGCATAGCGCGTTATGCATATGCAAGATGCAGCAAACGCGTTGAAGTAAACTTAAACCAGTTAATCGTCTTCAAACGAACTCTATGTTATTCCTCATCATGCTAATTACTTAACACTATTGGGTAATTACTGAAACGTATTTGAATATCTGACAGCTTCGGTGTACAAGGTTGTGAAAATGACTAGCTTCCTACTTGTCCATGATAATCGAAAGTCATAAAGCCGCAGGTAAAAGCAGTACAGCCAATTCGCAACGTCGAAGAACTAATACGAAAAATGTGACTAGAATAAGAATTTCTAGCTTATTCTATTTTCTTATAGTTACCCACCGATAGTGGCATATTTTGTTGGTACTTGAACCTGTCTTATTCAGCTTAAGTACGTGACGCAGGCATACATCCTAGTCACTGCAACCGCGCAAATACCATGGAGCCATGGCCTAAGTAAATGGTCCTCATTCGGTAGAAGTAAGAATCGGTGTAACGTTGCGGTGCATCCATCTGTCTTACTCCACCACAGTATCGGTGTAATGTGAGTAGAAAACTCGTTTACTTTCCCGAAACGTTCTTGCCGTATAAATCCGCTATCGGTATTTGAAATATAGGAGTCACCATTCCGTTATTTCAAGCAGCGCCACGAACGGCTGCTTAGGTATAAGGAGTTTAAAGAAGAGTCACATTGTAATTCAATGTTTATAGAAGACATGATAATCGAAAGGTCATATTCAGGTATATACATTTCTAGCGACAGCTAGTATTCAGGCATTCGTAAAGTCAGTTTTCGATTATCTTCAGCCTACAGCCATTGATTTTCAGGTCAATCCAGATTATTTATTGCTAATGAAAAAAATGTGACTTTTCGAGGAACGGGTGTTTAGTTCGCGCTTTGGTGGCGCACTATGAAAACAATACAAAGCGCAATCTATTTATACACAACGCAAATAAATGTCAGTCAGACGATTGAACAGTATCGATGTTTCAGCGCCATAGCTCACCGGCCACAGGTCTTCACTCAAAAAATGACTCAGGTTCGGAATGCCTCCAAGTTTTGCACTTCTGATCTGCTGCAAACGACCAGAAACAATTTCTAAATTCACTCACATCGTGATCTTGAAGATGGCCCGTGACACACAAGCCGAAACGTCGGTAGTGCTCAATCATCCAATTTTCTCAAACATTTGCGTTGTGTATAAATAAACCGTGCTTTCTTTTGCTTTCGATATGACTTTCTTACAGTATGAAAACATTTAATGCCTTTCGTCAGGTCGATACCGTAGTATAACATCGAGAAATACGTTTTGATTTGAATTCATTTTGTTTCAGTTTATTCTCAAGTAGGGCAAGAAGCTTTCAGTGCCAGTACAGTTCCATTAGTCTGTGTAACTGCAGTTTAAGGGAGTCCACTGCAGGTCAAGAATATTCATTTTAAGTTTTGCCCAAGACAGAATCCCAGGTTTTGTGCCTCATGACGCCCTCTGTTTTTCCCCTTTTATATCTTGGATATGTCATTTCACAAGTTGGCCCTCTAACAAAGAACGTTTTTAAACAATATTTCAGGTTTTTGATTATAATACGCTTTTGCTACGCTATTTTCATATATTGGCTTTTCAGCGATTACACCCCATCCAAATGAAAGGCCACTTATTTTGTACATATTTTTCTAACTAGAAGTGCCACTTATTCACCTGCAAAGAGATGTTAGACTTATTCGGTTTGATTACTGACCCCTGATGTCCCTGTTTACCTCTATGTATTTCTTGCCGTTGGTTTTTCTTTGAATTCTGCACGCTCATCGGTTAAATGGTCCATCTGCCAGCATTTCATCATTTTCGATCTACGATAATTGACTTTGAAGCACTGTAGTAGGGTGAAGAAAGCGGATAAGATGAAAGTCATCCGTTCACGCTCTTCTAGTTGACTTCATTTGTTATTCATGCGACGGGAACGTAGTTCAGATCTTGGTCTAGTTGTCGCTTCCAGAATCCTTCGACAGCTTTGGGAAGTTTTTAGAATCTTAGACATTATGGATGAGGATAACGTCAGAGATCAATAACTAGATTTGCAACCAGCTGAATGCCGAAATATTGATGTTTCGCATGTTCACCAGTTTAGCAACTCAGTTACGCAGTTACAAATGAGCAAACACAACTGGCATCTAGTAATTATCCGCGTCCTTTCGTCCAAAGTATTTTTTACACTGCAATTTTCTGTCCAGAGCTGGGATCAAGCTAGTTCAAACAAACAGTAGCTGCTCATGAATAATTCTTTAATATATTTTTAGTAATATGCCTAAGTCTCAAGATCATAAGCTGTTCGTGCGTCCAGAGTATGTCAGATAATGAACGATACCTCCGAAACCAGATTTTATGGCGTATTGCACTGTTCCTTTACTAATATTATCTATGGATTTTAGCAGGTTACGGCCAAATCTGGTCTTGGAGAATTTAGTCGTCTTTTGACATGCCGGGACGTACCAACAGCTTGTGATGCATATGCAGTAGCACATAAGAAGTTCCAGCTTACGAAACGTTGTTCATGATAGGCGCAAAATAGCTTTAGCAGACAAAATGACGTGAAATAAGTCTGGCTATACAGGTGCTCAAACACCAAGGGGTTGTGGTCTGCTTAAACGGCCTCCTGACAACTAGAAACAAGGGCAGTGCAGTGCGCTGTGAAATTTGCTCTTGGATGAATTGTTATTTAAGTCTCAAGGTATTGCGGTCGAGTCTCCTTTTCAAGAATGTCTTCTGTTTTTCCTAGCATGTTCTCTTTAACAGAGGTCCGCTAATCGAGTGAACCTCATCCACATTTTTCGGTCGTTAGTTACATCTTCAGAGACTCCTCGCAGTTTCATATCGTTCTTGACAACATCACACCTTCTTTTCTTTGGTCTTCATTTCCTTTCTTTCCTGGCAGTGTCAGTGCTTCGACCACATTGCCAACGCACTCGATAGATCTTCTCTTCACGTGACCGAACCAAAGGAGCCTGCTTTCGAAAAGCTTTTCTGAAACTGGTGCTACCCCTAGAGTGCTTTTATGGAGCTGATTCAGATGTGGTCTTTTCTGCTCACACCACACAACCATCTGAGAATTCGCATTTCTACCCAGTTCACCTGTTGCTCGTGTCTCTTCAGTGTAGCCAAGCATTCCGCTCCGTGCAGAAGCACCTGCCTTACTGTCGTTCTGTACACCTTCGCTGTCAGTCTCATCTGTCGCACAGAACTGTCACATCGTGTCGCACAGCATTCCGATCTCTTCCATCGATTGAGCCAAGCTTTCATTGGACCGATTTCTTGACTCGTTGTCGATTTCCTCATTATCTTGCAGGATACAACCGAGGTAGTTGAATTCTTGCGTTTGAGGCAGAAGGCTTCCCGCTACTTTTACTGGTTTTACGGCTTTCAATCAGTTTACCCTGCTGAAATAGCCCGCCATACATTCTGATTTGCTGAGTTAAACGCTGTACTTCATAGTGGCTGTTCTCCATACCTCGGTTGCCACTTCTACTCCCCTGTTTCTGCTGCACAGAACAATATCATTTGCATAGAGCATGCAGCATATGGCTGCTTCCTGCGGATCGTCAGTTATCGCGTCTGTCGCCATCGAAAACAGAAATTGACTCAGTGCGAATTCTCGGTGGCCTCCTACATGAACAGAGAACTCTTCCGTTTCGTCCTCTCGTACTTCGAACTATCATTGTCACTCTGCCGTATGTGCCTTTTGTGA
Organism: Soboliphyme baturini; assembly: GCA_900618415.1. Lineage (NCBI taxonomy): Eukaryota > Metazoa > Nematoda > Enoplea > Dioctophymatida > Soboliphymatidae > Soboliphyme > Soboliphyme baturini. Next base: position 55,901 of record UZAM01006645.1, read on the forward strand.
ACGTGATATGTTCTTCATTCTCGTGCTTCATCATATTGCTTGCCTCCGGATTCCGTGGAAAGCTTTCTCCAGATCTAGGAACACAATATGAATGTCCTGTCTGCCTTCTCTGTATATCTAGAGAACTGATTTTAAAGCGAAGATGGCATCCATGGCTGGCTGGACCCACGTAAAGCCGCTGTGATGTCCACCTCCTTCTTCAGTCTTTTGTCTAGCACCCTCTCATATAACTTCATGGTGTGATTAAACACTTTAATTCTCCAGTAATTTTTACAGGTGAGTATGCCTCCTTTCATTTGTACATTGGCGTCCAAATACCCTGTCTTCATGATTCCGGCATTTTCTCACACAATATTGTTAAACAGCGCGCAGAACCAACCAAATCACGCCTTCTTGCCCCAGTGCTTTTCATGCTTCTATGGGAACTGCGTCCGGGATAAGAGCATTTTTATTTTTGATTCTGTTCAACACTTGTTCCACTTTCTCAGGTGAGATCTTTCCGACTAGATCCTGGTTTTGTGCGATCCCTTTCTCGAACGACTTCACCATGGCGACAACTTTCTTTGCCTTCTTTTTCGGTCTAGCATACCTTAATCTGTCTTCCGCGTTGTTTCATAACTGCCATTTCATGAGTAGCTCTTTTTTCTGTCGTATAGTTGCCTGCACATCTGCATTCTACGTTTTTATCCGGATATGTATTGTGCCTTTTGTTTCTCTGACCTGACCTGTGACTTTCCCTACGATTTTACTAGAACCAACTCCCATATTTCGTTCACTTTCCTATTCCGGTCTTCTTTCGTCATTTTTCTCGTCACTTCCATTTTGAACGCTTCTTTCACTTCGAGTTTCCACCAATGTATCTTCGGGGTTGTCGTTTTGCCACCCGTATGAATGGGTCATTTTAGAGTGAGGTATATTATCAGTAGCTGGTGCTGGCTTGTGGCAGTTTCGCCAGAGGATAACCGTGCAATTTCTGACGTTCTTAAGTTGCTCCCTTCGAAGTAGGAAGTAATCGATCTGACTTTTCTTCTATCCGCTCTTCTAGGTTATCAAGTGGTTTCTGTTTTCTTTAATAACATGTTTATCAGAACCTGATCATATGCACCTGCCACCTGCGAAATTTTATCTCCTCTTTTATTTAACATATGATGTCTTTGTCCGCCATGGATCCTGTCCTGGTCCCTTCGATATTTCCTCACATGCCCATTAAGGACACATCCGATTATCAGTTTTTCGTTTTGTGGTCTGTTTTGCAGTGCAATATCTAGGCTCTCCAAAAATCTCGAGGGGCGTAAGCATTTATCATATTTAAGATCCTATTTTCGAAAGTAAGGTTAACGCCCATGATTCTGTCGTTAATTCGCATGCATTGACTTCAGATACCCTGTTTTTGGTCGCTTTACTCAGTACCACTCCAAGCCCATTTCTTCTGTTTGAAGTACCACAGTAAAGAAATCTATAACCTTGCTCATTCTCTTACGACTTCTCCTGAACACTAGGAACTTTTCTTTCCTGAAGAACTTCCCTGGCTTCATATCCTTTCCCGTCGTTGTTCCAAGGTTCCAAGGGGAGAATCGCATTTTCTTCCTTCGTGTTCGGTATACCAATTTCTCCTTGTGCGATTGCGGTCATCGCAAAAACTGGTTCTCTTTGCTCATTTTTCACAGCCGCCGGGATTTGCCGCAGCGCGTCGTCTGTGGGGAACGCCCTAGAGTTCTTTCTAGAGATAATTTGACTCATCTTATTTGGCTTTGGCATTGGTTTTTAATGCCGGCTGCCAGCCTAACGCAAATCTGCCTTTCTCAACCAGGCCGCAAACCGGTTACGGGTGTTGGGGTTAGCAACATGCTCATTTGATGGTGGCATGTACTCGCCATGTCACCGCGCTGTCATCTAGCTTTCTGGTATTTGCTAGAGTCAACTTTGCCAGAAGTTTGCTCGTGTTCCCTCATAGCACTGTCATCACGTTATACGCGACTGCCTGTTTGGGTTCTGCGCCTCTTTCGCAGCTAACCCTTACCATATATCTGAGGGTTGCCCCACCATCCGCAACCTACCGAAGCTTTCAGCGGCATCTGACCTTGCCTCGACACTACTGTCGAATTGAAATTTTCCTCGCGAATGTATTTTCTTTAAATCTCTTGCTATACCGCTAGAGTTATAACTAATTAGAATTAAAAGGGACTATTAGTTGTGCAAAAAGAAGGCTAGGTAATTTGGGACGGCAAGTAAAAAGTTTAATTACCCTGACTGGTCTGTCATTGACTTTCAAACGTGGTTGCTTGTCGCCGCCAGCAGTTCCTCATTCAGTACCTATTTTACTCGACGGGTTTCATCAAATGGCTGGTTATTGAACCTCGAACGTAAAGAAGTTTTGAGGCTTTTTCACGCAAACACTGCCTGCATCTGTGGTTGTTTGACCAGTGATTATCTAAAGAGCAATACCGTTGTTACTTTATTGCTTAAACTAAGCTGTTTTGATATTTATTTGCGTGTATATACGGATTGCACTCCATGTTCATCACTATCATAATGACCTATCAAAT
>UZAM01006645.1:60434-73118 GCA_900618415.1 Soboliphyme baturini
TCGGGATATCTTTAACGAAAAATCTCATCTGTCTGCTCAAAATTTGTTCACCAACAGAATATATCTCGATTGATGTTTCGGCATAGATGACATGGTGCATCATTTCTTCATGACCAGAGTAATTTCGCAGTAGATTGCATTGCCCAGTTGCTCCTAGTTGCATGAAAGCCATTCAGCAGACCACGTCTTCATGACATTTAAGCATCTGCAGTGCAAGATGCATCTCTTATCATTTTGTCCGCAAGAGTCACCCCACATTCATCACGAGCAGAGAAAGAGAAGATACTCCTTATTAACCAGCCTATATGACATATCTCCTATACAAGAAAGTTGTTCATTAATATTTCATTGATATTTATGATGAGTATTGAATCCCTGTGATGTTGCTGTTTGAGCAAAGATCAGAAGGACCATCAAAAGCAAACGTTATCCTGATGAGGATATGTGAATTGCAGATCGACACGTTGATGGAAATTTGGCTCAATGGCCACCCTCTGGTTGCGACCTATATTAAATAATCAGCGTACACATCGTCTATAGTCATGATTTGACGTCAGTTACTCTAAAAAGCGCATCAATGAAAAGCGATTCAGATTTTGTTACAGCCAATCACCTTCACTAATGTCGCCTGTAATATCTGGAGAAAATCATGCACTGCGTACTGAGAAGGAAACTTCACCGAAATATTCGATTCATGGCAGTTCCCACCGTCCAACGACTCGTAAGCAATGACGCTGTCGCCTCTTAGAAATGAAGGGCTGGACAAAGATGAAGAAAAGGGCTGAACAAAGATGAAGAACTGAAAGATCGGCAATTCTCGATGTTCCTTCCGCTTTCATTGCGGTGTCACGTGAGCTCTTTGGATAATGGCTCTCACTTGCCATCCCCCACTCCATGGGGGCTAGCAAACTGTTCCTCCTATCGTCGCAGTTTGTCAAAATCGGCAGGAAGAAATATGACGTTGTAGTGAACAATCTGGGTTTCTTACAAGACTGTGTTCTTTCACCCTTATTGTTGAATATTTTTATAGATCATTGCGTCGCTAATACCTCTGTTGAATACGTAGGTTATTCTGACACCAGCCTTTCTCAGGCTCTCTAAAGCCGTCTGCAGAATGAGGTAGCTGCAAGATTTGATTGGCTGTGACAGCGTGGCGGCCATCTGTCATTATTGTTTCACCAATGAACTCCTAATTAGTCCGAAGAAAGCAGATCCGTCAAATGGGCTGTTCCAGAAACCAGGCACCTACCGATTTTTCCACTAAAACCACGCACATATCTGATCAGCCAATGTCGTAGCAACAGCACGTCATGGTCCCCCTGTCATGACTTCACATGGCACTGGCCTGTTGAATGCTACATTGTATTGGTATCTTTCTATGTTATGACGAAGGGCATTGCGTGCTTCTCAAGAATTTCTTCTTTATGTGCATTTTCTATGTACACAAACGCAACTCGTTTATTGGGCTCTTGGCGTGCGACATAAAACAATTAGGAATCACTTAACGTTGTTTCAAGACCTTGTGATCTTTGTTTAAACAATTTTCGAGCCCTGGCCTGACTGAATCAGCTGTAGCACATTGCGTTCATGTGGGGAATAACACTGAACAATCGATCTATTCCCCTTATGGTAGCCATGCTCAGTGCCTGTGACGCAGCGCATTCACCAAATTCATACTTGTTCATATATCTTTCCTGATACACCTCTACGTGAAATCATTTATTCTAGTTTCATCACACATTCTCAGGACTGCGGTGCACTTATGCAGCATTACTTGGCAAACTTGTCACTGATAAATAGTTCGTTTTCTCTTGATTTACTGTGATCCTTCATCCGACCTTTAGTTGATCGGCATTCCATTCGTGATGCCATCCGTCTTGAACTATTGCCGGATTTAGAGAAGTGAAGTACTTTGACTTGGGGAGGTTTTGTCATGGACAGATGTCACTGAAAATTAGCCAGCAACCACTTACATACGTTTCACTCTTAGAAACTAACGTTTCAGACCAAGCTCCTTTCGAAATGTCATTTTCTCGCAATAAATGTCCTTAAATAAATTTTATTTGCGTTATTTGTCGCTTTTGAAGGGAAAAAATCAGATGGAAATGTGATGTCAGATCAGTTATCAGCGGAATTGGCTGTAGGACTGGCAACAGACAGTTTAAAGCAGCCTGTTTCGAACTCAAAGAGCATACTTAATAGTTGAGTTTCAGTCGATCTGCCAGGCTTTGTCGTCCAACTTACTGCGTCATGCGTTCTCTAAAAATCTTTAGTTTGTGTCAGCTGACGAAAGCCAATTAAAACTTTGATCTATAAAAATTATGTGTGCGTAAAACTATTTCCGTGCTCCTATAAGGTATTAATATAGCAGAAAAGCCTGGACGGTAAAATAATTACTTGATTTATTAATGTCGAAAGCACCTTGCTTTGAATAACGACAACGGATTATTTGCGTTTTCGGATTTCGCGCATTTCCCTCAAGTCCTTCTCATCAAGTCTTCTATTTAAAGTTCACTTCTGGCTTTGCAGTGAAAGTTCTCGAAGGTTCACCGTTTGATTGGCCGGCACTAGAAAACGAATCAGTCGGTCGTAAATGACTTTTGACTGAAAGGAATGTGGTCTTAAGAGCTAATCAGAGTGTGATTTTTGTACGATGCAACAGTGGAGAGCCTATCCTCTACTTCCAGTCGACGCCGGCGTTAATCATCCGGTCGCTAACGTGGTTCTGTTTTTTCTACTGTATGTAAAAACGAATCAAAGAGTTCCGACAGAGTTCTGGTTTCTCTTGACAATCTGCCGCCTTGACTCTATGCATTTTTTCACGTTTCCATTTAACATCATCTTCTGGCATTGAGATATGCTTTTCGATGTTGCATACGAAATCTTTTCTGGTTACAAAAGTGCTGGAACTCGACCAAATGAATTATGAGGCGATTCTGGCGTGTATCTTTGCCTTGGATATTAATAGATAGTGTTTCCGATCTCATTACAGGACATCGGTATGCAAGGGTGATGCAGATCGTTGAAGGGACTGTGTCTTAAAGTAGGGAGGTTCTCAGGATGTTTCATATCATTTGTACGGATGTTCTTCTCTGGCTTCATCGATGTTTGCTTCACGTTGCGTACGCGATCACTTGCTTTCTCTTTACGCGTGACAGAAAATGGCAGTTCGTACAAGTCTTTATGTTCATAATATTGATGATTCTCATGCATCTAGTGGATCGCAGTTTTCATCCATGGGAAGGATCTTATGCATACTTCAGGGAAATATTTGTTCTGCCTATAATAATGCTACGTACTGTGACAGTGGTAAGGGAGTCATCATTTTTCCAAGCAGATGCGACGCTACTGCTAGGCTGGTTTTCTAAAGATTTCCAAACTCATGGTTATCCAAATGAACAAAAGTCTGATTCAATTATTATCTATGAATCATCGTTCAGGTTTTCCGTGACTCACATTTTATTCTGCTTGCCTTTTTTAAAGTCTGTATCAGTGATGACCTCTCTATCTTTCTGTTTGGATTGTAATAATTTATCTACAGAAAACTGCCATAAAAGGCATAAGGCCTATCGACCAAGGCCAACATCGTCTCATTAACTGGCAGAGATTGAAGGCAGGTCTTGACGGTTACTTAGTGCTAATAGCTAGTCCTTCTCCTTTTCATGAGATTTCATACTTTGCTCGTTGCCAAAACAGCATAACGAAAAAACAGAAACAGAATGACTTTGAAATCCTCTGTAGGCCGGGAGCTTGCGTATGACTGAACTTGGTCTTGGACTTTACCCGTGATTGACAGAGGTGGAAAGCGGAGTGCAGGGACATCACTGGAGCTCAATAAACCAGTGTTGGTGGAAATCGTGACAACAGCAACATAAGAACTTCTGAGAGCTCGATGGTTTACTAAATAATTTTTATTGTTAATTCTGGATCAGTCATTGTCTACGGATAAATATCCGTTGAAGGGAGAAATTTAAGTCGTTGCACATAGATTCTCTTCAAAGGCAAAGACGAGGGTTTAGTTTTAATTTTACAAACCTGTGTTGCCGTTAGCTCTATCCAGCACACCAAAACGTAGTTAAAGCAAGCCTTTTACCAGTATGCCGAGTTCCGTTTCGTTCACATTGCTGTTTGAGTTATGTTTATAAAATGCACCTTTCACAGAGGCTCCGAATAGCAGGAAACAATAATTGTGAGATCTATGGGAAGGTGTAGTTTTGATCGAACATCTATGGCAATCACTGACCACCTCGCCAGTGGACTTGAGACTCAGCGGAGAGGATGCGATGTGGAAATGCGTAATTAGCCGCCGTCGGCTACGAGAGTCGTTCTTGACGCGAGATCGAGATCTGACGGATTTGGCCTGCCGTCGTCGAATAGTATTTGATAGCCGGATGGCAGCAGCCTTGTTTTTTACGCAAAATGAGTTATTGCGTTGCGGTGGTCCGCAAGCAAGCTTGTGCACTGCTTGTTTAATCGATACGCTAGACTTAACATTTTGCTGGAATACTGGAAAAAATTTTTTTCTAGGTTTTATTCGCACAAAATCGTACTGGTTAAATGCAGTGAAGTGTTTGAGCGCATGCTTAGTAAAGAATGGAACGGCAATAAGAAGGTGGGTGAAACGGTTAATAATTTGTTATGCACGTAAAAGATAAGAAGCGGTGCCACGTTCTGGTGCACTGTATGGCACCGTCGATGTCCACCTGCATTTCGGTCGATACCACGGTCGGTTTGTGCGAACTATCAGATCTCTTGCAGCATGGACCAATCATCAGTGTAATGACGGTTTTCGCACATTAAATATTTCTTTCGTTTGTTCTGCTGCTGCTGCTCTCTGTTTTGTTATTAAATTTGAATTTTTGCTAATACTTGACGTGTGTTGCATACCGCAGTGTCAGTTACTCGGTCGGTCAGTGAGTCATTGTCGGCCGGGAACAGTTTTTCTAGCCGAAATGAAGACATTTCTGAGCAATAAGTAGCTCGGCATAACGCCGAGTTGTTCCAGTGACGAAAGACGAGAAGCAGAGGTGATTTCTACGAACGAAGCATACGAAAGCTGCCGAAGCCGGCTGCGTCGTGCGCCCTCGGCCCCGTCCACCGCCAAACGTAAGAGACACGATGTCTTCTAACGGTTTCAGGTCGAAACCTGTTCCCACCTGCTGCTTGTCGGCACCGCTTTTCGACTCTTGCGGATGTGATGGCAAAACAAGCACCTAGCCTTGTATAAAATGCCTGTTGCCAGACGACGCTCGGCTATTCGTAGGTTATATATAACGTACGACGAATGTATAAACCTAGTTGATGTGACAAGTTTTTCCGACTAGTTCGAAGAACTGTTCCAATATTAAAGATGACTTTTCGCCACGTTCCTTTGTTTGTTCGGCCACAAAACCACTCTCTCGGTATTTCATAAAACTCGGCTTAGTTTTAAAGAAACCGTGTGCATCGATCGAAACCGAAACCGGATTTCGCTGACCAGAATTAGGCCACCTCAACGGGTCGGATCGGAATTATTACGACGCAGTTCTGCCAGCCGAAAGCCACATTCGCCACTACAGCTCAGCTGTTCATCAGTGAGGCATATCCTGTGGCTTAGGTTTTTTCTCGATTACCTCACGACGGCTGAATTTCGACAGCTGTTTCTGCTTCGCAAAGCCTCCCAAGCATAGTCGAATCCGCTCAGCTTCAAATTCGTCGTCTGCCAGTACGAGTGTTTTTATTTCAGTTGTTTGGAACAAACAGCTGTTTCAGATTATCAGCTGACACTGTGCGGAAAGAGAAATTTGGCACGACGCGCTTTAATGGGCATGTGTGATTAATATGAACATAAATATTTTACAAGTTTAGGTTTTACTATTCTGTTGAAGGCATATATCGAGTCTGCTGTATGTATAAATTTGTTTCGGTGATCATTCATAACTCTTTATGTCTTTTGTTTGTTTCGAAAGCTTAGCATTGTGTGTCGATTTTTTGCTTATGAAGGTAGGCAAGAGCTATGGTGACAGTTTAGACGTGTTTAGGAAATACAACTGAAAGAAGATGCCGGCTGCAGTCGAGTTTTCTCAGCGTTCCTGCGTTTCCTTTATTGTAACCATATAGTACTCCATCAGGAAAACGCTCTTCCAGTCTTAACGTTGGCCGACAAGTACAACGTCACAAGTTTACGGAAAGTACGACATTTGCGATCGCTAAGTTTTTGAGGTGCTTGTTGCTTACATAGTAATTTTGTAACAGGTAGCGCTCGATTACGCCGTAACTCATATAATACCACAGTTACAGCTAAAGGAAATTTTCCATTCTTGGTTTCAATATGGAACAAAGTGTTTCCATCAGGTACGCGTGGGCGCAAAACTCCCGATCTCACCCCCGTTACTTGTTGAATGTAAATAAACAGTGAGCGTCATTTCAGTTGTTAGCCAGTCATTGCGTCGAAATTCTGGCAAGCAGTTTCCAGGACATTATTTCATGCCCAGAATGGGAGAAAGAGTGGCTGTCCCTGGACAGGGAACAGCTGGCAGAGTTTCTGAAGAGTTCGGATCTGGTGGTCGTTAGTGAGTACGAACTGTGGCTGGCGGTCTTTAGATGGCTGCAGCACTCGGCCCATCTTGATCGACGCGGCGCCAACACCATGGAGAAGAACCTGATTTACATTTTACCGTTAATTAGGTAAACAGGCGAGGTTGAATCCTCCTTCTACGAATGTGGCTTGAATCTTTTTCTTCAGATTTCCGATGATGACCGCCGACGAACTGTGCCAGGTCGAGAAGTGTCCCATCGTCGAGCAGTATCCGAAACTGTTTCAGCCCTTCTTATATACAGCATACAAATTCCGTTCCTTGCCATTGAGCAGCAGAATGAATTGTCGCGAATTCACTGGAAGCCAGTTTCTGCTGCGAAACTATTCCGGCCTGCGATGGGACAAGCGGTTGGTCATCCAGGACTTCTCGTCAATCGCACGATACACAGAGATTTCGCTGAAAGTAAGGCCTTTCCTTCGCGATGAGGATGTTAGGTACGCGGCTCGTTTTGCGCAGATCAACACCTGCGGCAGCACGATTCCACCGCAGCCCTGGGACTGGGAGCTGAAACTGCACCCGAAAGGGTTCTCCGGAAATTGTGACGAGTTCCGCTGCTTCCTTGTCTCTAACGTCATCCTCGACCAGACACGAGCCGTCGAATACCTGTTGTCCATTGTCGATGACAAGAAGGTGCTCCGGAGCGTGACGGGAAAGAAAGTTTTCTCCAAATCCCGGTAGCCTGTGCACCGTTCATCCGAAGACACCATCATAACGTTAATGTATGCACTTTCAGGTACGGATCAGACCTGGAGATGGAGAAGAAAGTTAGCTTAGACGAAATATTCATGGAAAACTCGCCATTGCTAATCAATGACTCAATGATTCTTCAGTTTACCTTGCGACCAATCGAATAGCCCACAATTACTGTCGTCTGAAACCAGTAATATTTTATTTTATCGTTATAGCGTGCTTCACCGAAAGACGCTTCCTCTATGTACGTATACGCGCCGTTACGAGTGAATGTTTTGCATTTAGTAGCCGGAGCTTGGACGGTGTTGTCACTAAGTAAACACTGTCTTCTTTCACGAACAAGCATGTGCAGGTGTACAGTAGAGATAAAACATTCGTTTGCTTCGAATCAAAACTGTAATCGTTCAGTGGATTGTGAAATGAATAAATGTTGAACACGAGTTCCGTTTATTGGTTCGTTCTTGCAACGTCTACAGTACATCATTGAACTTCAGCGCTGAAACTTAAATCACACTATGGCGGAGTGTAGGTGGGGCTTCCGACGCTTCGCGAAATCCCGTGGTACCCCAATTAAGTTTGACGAGCGATCATTCAGTGGTTGAGATGACTCATGGCTTGACTAATTTTTCTGCATCTGTTTTTAGGTTAGTCCCTGATTTTCCTCCTTTCAATCCGGTAAGCACATCCTCAGTTTACTATTTTGATGCTGTGATGGCGACCATAAGTTTGACAGCAGGTCGAAACGGTATGTTTAGTCTGGTGGAACAATTCTCAACAGGTAGGCTTCGAACTCGAACTCCGAGTGCCGAGTTCGATTCCCTCGCTGTGCCATCATTGCCTTTATCACGAATTACCTTGAGAAAGGAATTTGCTACACGCTACTTCAGAGAGGGGTTAGTTACTCAGTTGATACAGCGTTGACGCAGAACCGAAAGTTCCTGAGTTCAGTCTCGGTCTTTCGAGGTTGATCACTCAGTACCGCTCTGATAAACGAGTAGCAAGGAAACAGGCGAATACAGGCTATGTTTATCGCATAGCTGCTATTGCTTTTGCCTTTAAAATTACGTCACTCCTAGCCCATAACATGCAAATGCAGATCAGCTTCCTAACCATTAACGTCTGACCAATATTCCGACGGTTAAAAACTTTTCCTTTCCTTGTATCCTTGACGGATAGTGGGGCTGCAAATTAATTGTTTATTGCAAGTGATAGTCTTTACATCTATGGCGACCATATCTTAATCCCGAGATATATCGCGAAACGTTGTCCTTCATTTTGACCATTACTGTTATAGCCATTCCCTGGGTTATTAGCCTCGAGACAAAAATTATTCGACTCGAATTGCTCTGCTTCAGTTACAGAAATGATTTGCCTGATAAACACAGATAGCTAATGAATAGCTATTAAACTCTAAACGCAGAAATGCTGGATGAAAATATGGCTTATCAAACAGAGAGATATCGATTCACTGCTTGTTTAAAATTAATTAAATCTCAGTTTTCCGATCCATGGTGCAACGCCCGTAAATCCATCGTTTGCGGACGTGTTTTTACGCCACATAAACTTAATCAATGCAAATGAAGCGGAACGAAGTTGTGAAAATAGATAACTAAAATTTCAATGGTACCATTCATTGTTACATTAATCCCTTCGAAAAATAACTGATCGATGATATCTTAACTGTCACTCAAACTGATCGGCGGACGAATCAGCCCATCATGCGCAGCGATCATTTGATTAATCGCCCGATGTCTGCGCGGTCACCGTCGGCAGGAGTGCTATTTTTCAGGGCAAGAGAGTATACAAGGTAGAAGGCATTGGAAGCGATACCGGAAGGCTCGTTTTATATGATATATGATATATAAACTTATAATGACGACGAAGAACACTGTCTCATACTCACATCGACTAGACGTATGAATGATGGATAGAAGAATGGACGGATGACTGAATGGGTGGGTGGGAAAATGGTGAAATGAATGAATTAATTGATTGATTATTTAACGATCGACTGACGAATCCAATAAGTAAGTTAATCACTTAGATGTTTGATTAACTGTTAATAATTTAGATTATATTATTGCTAATTCAGTCAGGTAATGATAGTGTTCTGGCATTATACTTTGTTAAAAGCTGCGATGTGAATAGCTCATACTGTAAGGAATTCATAGTCACTTATTTTAGAATTTTTGCTCTACGTAGCAGATATGGAGTTTAGATTGAAATCGCAAGATTAATTTTAAAATTGCATCTGAAAATTGATGTACTGTTTCTAAAGAAGAGGTATATGTTCATTTAGTGCAGGCTGATAAGTCGACTCAGTATTGCATTGTGCTGTTCACGTGAAGAAAGAGAAGCCATGAATGGCTGATATGCAGGACACCATTCCCCATACTCGCAACCAGCTCAGAATTCTAAATCTACTTCCGTATAGCGTTGCTGTTCATCTACAGACATGTGAAAGAATTGGTCTAAGTCACATGATCTAAGTTTCTATGTACTACAAGCTTATGAAACTATATTTTGTTTTATTGCGCGTCATTATGTAGTGCAAAACGTCGAAAAGACTTGGAATTTCATTTCAATAAATAACAGTTTTGGAATTGCCAACAGGCATCCGAAAAACAAACCTCCTCAGTTAATTATTTTGGCTGATGAGAGCTGGAAAATCCGGTCTAACCCTGCTACCTTGTGTGTGTGTGTGTGTGTGTGTAGATAATAGCTTTTTTAACTGTTGATGGAAGTTTTTCTCACCAAGGGGGAGAAATGTGGCCTTCCCTCACAAGTCATATATGTAGAAATCTCGCACTGCATTCTATGCCGTTTTGCTGTTTTCCTCGTTACTCGATAATTCAGTTTTTTTTGCATTACCTGATTATGAAACTGCACTCATAACTGCGGTAAAGGAAAAACACCATTGTTGACGACAAAGAAGCGTTGCCGTGACTGCAATCATAAACGGTCTGATTGGCACCATTCGCAAAACAAGGGAACGCATCCTCAATTATTAGTAAATGAACTCCGATTTCGCTGATGATGCCTGTTGTCCTCTGACGCTCAACTCGTGACAATAGCGGTTAAAACGTGCCAGGCGTGCGGAGCGATCAAGTTCAATGTGACACGCTGCCGTTTGCAAATAGAATTGAAAAACAGCGACAGCCCAGTCGGGCAAACGAAACTCACTAATATCCGGAAATGGTGGCACTTCAAAGATCGCCGTTCGACTTTGCGCGTTTTCAACGCGGCGAGTCGAAACTTCACAGAATGGCCAAATGAGTGACGCCTTTAACGAGCTGTTTGTTTTCGAAGACGCTGGTCTCTTGTCAACCCTTACTCATTCGTCGTACTTCTCAGGTTGGGACGAAAATGCGGCCCGTTGTCGGCCAAGATTATCTGGACACCGAAAATCACTGACGTCATTCATCGTCTGTCTGATCACTTGCCCACTTTGCAACGGTTTAAGTAAATTCATTCCTCTCCACAGCATAAAGGCTCTGTTCCGTCAACTTTGTTTATTTGTTTCCATATTTACTATGTCCTCTGTAGCACAGGGACACCGTTTGTGTTGATTTTCGTGCTGTCTGCTCAGCAAGGAACTGAAAGCCATGACTCAATTTGCGACGTGAACCAGTAAACATTTACCAAATCAGTGTCTCTGCGCTGACACCGATTTACGACACTCTTCGAAGTATTCACGTCAAAGTAAAGCAGTGATATTCCTATCGTTGTCGATTTGTCCTTCAGGCCTCCTAGACTACACAAACTTCTATCTTGGAGGCTGCGTGTGGTCTGCCTCGAGTTCTGACATGAAGATTTTCTTTATCAAAACCTGCATAATGTAATAAATGCGATTTTATTTCATCCAGTACTTATGTTGAAGAACAGCAAATTTTTGGAGTCGAACTTTCAGACGACAAACGAGGTATTCTGGCAGATCATTCGCCGCCTCAGCGATGAAAAGAGGTGCAACAGGAGAGTGCTAATGATCAAGCACGAAGGGTGATGTACGTTGACGATGGCGAGAATACTTTGAGCAAATGCAGGAGGACTTGCCTAAAACGCAACGAGGCAATCAACACTGCTCATTCAGAAGTCAGAGTCACAAAAGTTGCAAACAGCTTCCAAAATGGCAACACTGCTGAAATCGATTAAATCTGCTCGGAGATGATTAAAGTTTATGGCGAACAAGGCATGTTGTGATAACACGTGTCTGACAAGCTGCAAGGACTACGGGAAAGACACCAGTAGAATTGAAAACTCGAGTTGTAGTACCTCTGTTCGAGAAGAGGGACCATGGGGGCTTCTTCAATTACTAGAGTATTGCCTTATAGAGTCTCGCAGGTGTTGAAATGATACATCGGGCGAAAGCTAACTGAAAGATCCAAGAAAAGGAGTGTGACTTCACGTCGAGCGGAACATTTTAGAATTTGATCTTCCTTTCTCCAGATTCTTCAGAAATCATATGAGATTGCTATCCCTGATTACATGTGCTTTGTTGACGTGGAGAAAACCCGTACCGGATATATCGTAACAACTTGCTTGTGAGGATGCGTACAAACTTATGAAATCTATAGCCAGTTGCTACGAGCCATCCAGTCACTATATGATGATAGCAGATGCTGTGACAGAGTCAATAACGTCAAGGTTAGACCTCTCATCATTGGCACTGGTCTCCGCCAAGGCTGCATCTGTCTCCTCTCCTGTTTGTGTTGTACACGGATAGGACAGTGGGGTTTAGCCAAGGCAATGATTGTTTCAGCGTAGGAGATGTAGATACAGGAAATTTGCTGCTTGCAGACGACCTTGTTTTGTTGGCATCTTTTTGGGAAACAGCTCTCCACTATTCTCCTAACGGTTTTTAGCTAAGTGTTACGTATCTAAAACGGAAAGCCTGCTGTTTTCTTGTCCTCTTGCCTGTTGCGTTCTGCGGATAATTAAAAGTACAGTAATAGATGCTCAGAACTTCGCTTCAGGGTCGTATTTACTGGTGTTGAGAAATGGGAGCAAAAGATCGACCAGCGAATTGGAATAGCCAGTGGCGCTCTGCGTGGACCGGTTGAACCGCTGTGACCAAAGCAGATCTGAGTATGAAGATTAAGCTTTTAGTGTTCAAGTCGATCTTTATCCTCATGCTTACCTATGGTCATTAGTCGTGGACCATGACTGAAAAATTTCGTTCCCGCGTATCAGAGGCTGAAGTGGAATTTTTCAAACGAACCTCTGGTTTCACGCGTCTCCATATGGTCCGGAGTTCAAATTTCCGGGAGCGCTTCGGTCTACAGTAGCTGCTTCTCCAGATTCAGAAGTCACAACTGCGACGGTTTGCGCACGTCCTTCGAATGCCTTCTGAAACTCAGGCAAAACAGCTCATACTTGCTCAACCGAGCGGTCAAAGATCCGTAGCACGGCCAAGAAT
>UZAM01006646.1:13119-26674 GCA_900618415.1 Soboliphyme baturini
CTATCTAGGATTGGTTTCGTGTGCATATATGAAAACTGTAATCTTTTTTTTTAAAATATGAATTAAAGAAAAACCAATACATAAAATATTAAACAAGGTGATTACTTTTTCCTTCGATAAGGCGACGGCGAGCGGTCATAATAGTAGGGCGACCTGGCAGGTCCGCCGTACTTTGAACGCATCTCTCCGGGAGCTGAACATCGCAAAGACCGTTGACCGCCGAAAAGCGAACGCATTAAAGACCTACTTTTTCTATCGCCCTGAGCAAATTCCACTTCCAGGTCTCGGCCATGGAATCTGACACGGTCTAAACCGTAGAGAGCATCCTCAGCATCGCGGATGTCTTCGAACGTACGACGGAATTAAGGAACATGCCCAATGTTTTGAATCATAACAAATTAACATAAAGCATTTAATCCAAACAACAGGCTGCCACGCACAATTTGAAACAATCCTTCCTGACATGGTTCTAATATATCATTTTTCTGCAATCTTCATATTAAGGATAAGATTGCTCGGTAAATCAGTTCAGCATTTAGATAAGTCTAAAAGCAAGCAAGAAATTTTGATAAAGGGGAAGAAACTAAAAAATTTAATCTAGGACCTAACAGTGGTAGCAGTTTCGTTAAGAGAATTCACATCATCAATGAAATTATGGTCACCGCCCAAAACACATTCATTCGTTGTTTTCCTATGCAACTGTCCATGCGAACGGCTTTGGAAAGTTGCATTCGCTTGTGTCAAACCAAGATAAACAATATACTGACTGAAACCTCTTATACACGCGAAAACGCTATTCTGCATTGTGATAAATTAACTAATTTCTGCAACTTGATTAAAGTTCGGATTAAACCTGGGCAGCTTCCATGATTCATTTATTACCAGTTATCAGTTCATTATCAGAGTTGATGTTATGATAAAACATAAATTTAGAAATACTTTTCTGCTGGAATGCTGATTACTGATACAAAAATGTAAGAGCACGATGTCACCGAACTAATCGGCTTTGCAAGCCGTCTGTAACAGCATTACATAGAACATTCGTTTTTATTTAGAAATACTATACTCATTTTAAATGTATGGTATATAACAGACTTTATGCCCGCCATAAACATTAGCTCAAATATTTACAGCATATGTATTTCATACCCAGAATGGTAACACTTCTCGCGCAATGACGTACATAGCAAATATAACCTCATATTCGATTTAAACAGCATTCGTCGTACTCCAGTCTTTTTGTTCAAGAAGACACAAACTACTAGTTGAAACGAGTGGGCGCTCAACTACTTTTCCTTCCTCGACTTCTTAAGCTTTTTGTTTGTTTCTTCACTCTTCTTATCTTCATCATTCTTTATTGCACATTCTCTGTCGTTATAATTATCTACGCTTGCCGTTCTTTTCATTCTCCCTCCTCTTTTTCTCCGTCTTCTCGAAGCACTGGCGTCCATAGATTTAAATGTGACAGTCTGACATACATTTCTTCTATTCAATACCTGAACATTTGACAACGATTGTGAATTTAAATTCACATCTGCTCCTTAGGGCGAATTCGGGCTAAGAAAATTCTTATGAATTTGCTTACTGCCTCATGCATGAAATAAATTACTCCTGACGAACTATTTATATAATGATGACCGATTTAAGCTTTAAAAATTGGTCCAAATGGATTTTATTACATATAACGGAATAAGCTGGTCAGTCATGTGAATGACCAGTACCGACGTTTCAGCACGTACCTCAAGGACGGTCTTCATGATAAATCTATTGACAAAGTTCAGGGATTATTTGCATCGTCGGCAGAAAGTGGTTCGATCTGGGCCGAGAGGCAAGCTGCCGGTACTGCTGCTTAACACAACCGTCATGTCCTGACTTATAAGCATGCACATCTATGTATGAATAAAATTCTCGATCTTCCAATCGATTCGTGACATTTGTTACTGTGTTGTCGCATAGCCAATGCAGAACTCCAAGCTACAGAATGAATTTAATTATTATACAAATTTTTTAAAGTCGGTGTACGTTCTTTCATTAACATTACATGACGTCTTAATTTTAATACTAACTGTGATCTTCAGCATTATGACTTCACACACATATGCAACTATTAAAATATTTCAGCTATATATGGCATAGCTCAAATGCTGAAAAATTCGAGTCTTGAGTTTAGAGCGTACTACGCGCATATTTCCTCCAAAACTGGAATTAGCGGCGTACTGCACCGCTGTGGCTCGTATCAGTCTGGCAGAACTTTACGCAGGCCAAGAATCTGTGGTATTTGTGCACTTGAACCGCATCACTTCACTGGTTACACTATTTCAGAGGTTGATACAGGGTCGCATCAACAGTAAATATATATTTGCGAATCACCGTCCCACAGCAACAAGAGGCAAAGAGATGGTGGAATACGCTGTGAAATCTGGCTTTAGGGAAGTAGACGCTTCATATTATACTACGGCGACAACGACTTTTCGTTTGACTGCCTTGAGCATTACTTTGGCCGTAAAATTCGTTCAGATGCATCTAGCGCTTTAGGACTTCTAAGGTCATTGAGCCTGGCTTAATTTACCCCCACCCTCCACGCCCACAGTCAACAAGGAGTAAGGGAAACAATCACCTATTGGAGAAGTTAAAAGCCGGTTTATCAAAATGTTTGTGTTTAAGATCCGAACAGAGCGTCTTCATATAAGAGATAACTGAATGAAGTACTGCAACTATCGATTCGGTTCATAACAGAATGAAATCTCGGAAGGGCTAGCTAAAACTTATAAAATAAAGTTTTTAAAATATAGTTACATGTTAAGACTCTACGAAGAAATGAGTCCAAAACAGCAACAGACTTTTGCTGAACTTGCATTTCTGTTCATATTCTCTATTTGCTTGTTACAGTTTATTTTGACAAACGAGAGACGTCTGCAACTAATACGGAAATTAACTTGCATGATATCTGTCAGTTTTTTCCATTCTACAAAATTAGGTATTCAATTGCATCGCATTAAACCTGCCTTTTGCCTCATGAAAAGTTGTTCTTCAACTTCCTGAACAGGTCGAGTAATATTAACAAGACTGCACATTACAGAATCTGCTATTCGTGCGACAAGTTGATTTCTGTCGACCAACATACGTGGGTCATCGCAACTGCTGCACCCAATCCAAAACCACTTCTAATTTGAAACTTCGCCAAACAATTCTTAAGATTGAAGATAAAACGTGAGCCTACAATTTACAGGACTGACCGCCATAATTTGTATTAAGCATTTTACGAACATATATGTAAATTTCATACAACTATTTTTCTTCTATGCTAACCTCTCTAGCCGATAACATTCGCTGATTTCAACAAGACATGTACAGTCTCTGCCCAAAGTTTTCTGAAGTACGGATACAATCTAATGGAAAGCAACAAGTCTGGCTTAAGATCAACCTACTACCTGCCATATCACCATATTATCATGAGAGGGTGTCAATGTTTGGAACATTTAAGGTTCTTGGAAGACAGAAATGCAGTCGAAAGAATACAAAAATGAACTTGTGAAGGGCGCATAAAGAATTGCCAAAGTATATAGGAATTCCTGGTCTATGCACAATAACAACAAACTACTGTTGCTCTACCAAATTATAACGCACCGCTGGCTATCTCTGATCTGCAAACGAGTTCAGTTTGCAAATGCAGAAAAATGCAAGCAAAGAACCGAACTTTACGAAAACAAATTACGAGGTAAAATAAATTCAACAAAATTCTAGAATTAGATACCCTCCACGAACATTCTAACACTGAATTAATGTTTACTGAAAAATTTTAACAAAAGTCACGAGACTCGCTAAATGGCACATCGCTAAGAATTCATCTAATAAAAAACAGAAAAATTAGTGGACTTAACTTGTAAAAAATTTCCGTTACAAATCAGATGAATTCTTAGGTATGAGTCAAATACTAAACACTAAAAACAAAACAAAAATAACTAAACTATTTCAAACACTTACCTAAAGGCTTGGTTTGCTCGGCGTCGTCCGGGAAAGAAGAACATTGTGACCTTACAATGACGGTTCCGGCAAACCAGCAGAATCACTGTTAAGCTCTGTTGCTGGAACAGGATTTATTTAAGATACTCTGTTATTATGATGCTGAATTTCTGTTACATCCACGCTTTTTCATCATCTCTTGTATCACTTTAATGAAACAATCAGACTTTGGTCTTGCTTGCTTGATTACTCTTTATTAATGCGAGTTTCAGCAAAGTCTTTCTTGCCTTTGCGCGGGAACTTGCTTGCATTCTTTAACCGAAAAGAAAGTTTGTCATTAATTTGAGCCGAAACAAAACAACATATACATTGATACATTACATATGTACGTATATAGCTGTAAAACATTACGATTGGAAGGCTCCATATAAAATGCTCTTTGCAGGGCGGCGACACTTTGGCCGTCAATTAGTGAAGGGGTAAGGGCACGCCAACATGTCTAAAGCGTGATATAACGGATAAAAATTCATGAGCCTTTCCGATGCGCAACATCTTAATGAGTTAATTCTAGAATTACACGACCGAAAGAAAAAAGGACGACGCCGATCGACCATGACAACACTGCTCTGTGCAAAGGAAATGAACTCTTAACTCAAGTGAGTATTGAGAAAGTCTCTGTCACTTTACACTTCATCGTCGCAGCTCGACCCCCAAAACACAGTATGCCAGGAAGAACTGTTGCAAATTTGCGTCCTGCGCCAGAAAAAAACAACGCAGTCATGAGAACAACTATAGACAAGAGCGATGATCTTCCTGCCCCTGTAACGGCAGCCAAATCACCGAAGCCGCCACACAGCACTACACAAAAAGGAAAGGATATTCAATATAGCAGAATCCCCGGGATCGCCTAGTGTAGTAGTCAACGGGAATATACACGTCGCGAACTGGTCCGTACTTACTAAACATAGCACGCAATTCATCGGGCCTGGAAAATTAACCACGTCAGATTATTCGCAGAACTGTGCACGCCGCACATCCACCATTTACCTTGCATCATCCGGTACATTTCTTATATACAGCGAAACATTCGGTTTACCATAGCGAGACATTTTCTTAACACACTGCTTATTTTGCTTCTTGACGATGTCACGATCACTTGGCGCTCACCATTGAGGTTCCTGAAACGCAACGCCCTGCCTGCTTTACATTTTTGGCTTACTGTACTGCCGTGGATGAATACTGCTACGGTAATCGTTAACGGAAACGTACCTTAATAGTTCGGTGAAGGCAGTGCCAAACATAAACTTATATTTCATTAAATTAACCGTTTCATTTTTAAGCCAGCTGCTCTATTTCCAATATTATGAAAGTAGAAAAATACTGAATGGTGAATGATTTGAAACCATCTCGCGAAACAATGGAAAATGAACATCAAAGGGCGAAAGTGAAGAAGTATTGAAATGAAATATCAGCTTTATAAAGAATTTTTTCATGTTTTACTTTAGGTATAACCTTTCATCGCCGTAGCCTTTAAACAAATTTCCCTACATATACATGGAAAAAGCAAGTTTACTGATCTTTTGGCTATATACATTTTCCGGAGGAAAACAGTTTGCAAACATTAGATGAGGCATGTCTTCCGAAGAAATTTTAAACGATACATATTCGTTGTTTTAACCTTGACCTTATGCATAGTTAACTGAAATTAATGTATGGCCTGCTTTGATTAATGGATAAATCAATAAAGGTCGAATTAAAGTGTAGGATAATTGTCAAATCTGGAGCGAAAGTATCAACTATCAACTGCATTGCATCTCATGGTTCTGAACCAGTTGCAAAAAAGACACAGTATGGAGCATTAATGTTCCCTCCACTCTTGTTACATTTGACTGAGGAATCTCGGAACCAAACTGGTCGCTTGAGCTCGGAGGCGGATGCAGTTTTGCAGGGATGGGCAAGTGCAGATGATACAGATATATGCAAGAGTACGTGGACAGCCATAGATAGAAGCATAAAACAGAAGAAATGAAGAACGTCATTATGTTTACGGCCTAATTTATAGAACTGTCTCCTTCAAGTTCAAGTTCATTAGGCATTATTAATGTCTCGCTTGTCATCGATACAGCAGGTGTAGAAAGTTCCAGACGTTGGCAAAAAATCGAAACCGCGGTACGCTATCTGACACATATACTTCCACAGCCCGAGAAATTGCAGTTGTCGAAATTGACTGTTTTATATTTTGCATTTACCTTGTTGCATGCCAACAAACTTACAGGTAAATCGCGTACCCAAGGAGTACAGTAAATATATCGATTATCCAACGCTCACCATAAATAGAATAACGATCTGCAAGAATCATCCATTCTGGAAGACTCATCATATGCTAGACGATCGTGTGTTTATGGCTGAAGCTGTTACTATGTCACCGAACCTTTTAAATTCTCTGCACTCTGTTGAATTACCAAAAGATGGACATGGAACATACCTAATGAACTTGAAGCACAAAATTTTCAGAATTAAACAGCAAACCACGTGACAGTCTTCAATCTGTTTTTCCTGCATGCATCTAATTTGCCCATTCAGGAGCGTCCTTTACATTATATAAGTATGAAGGACGCTAACTTTATATTTTAACGGCGGTATCGAAAGCTCCCACTCTTGAAAACTCTTCCAGAACATCAGGGATGTTTTGACTTGAAGTAAATATACTGTTTTATATTCCAAAACAGTTGAAAATCTCATTGAAATATATCTATATTTGCCATTCAGGCTGGACAGACTAGAAAAAGTTTTTCTTGTGATAAGTCACGTGTGATAAGTCTCGATTTCTGCAGCTACGTTCCTGGGATGAGGAACTGGACGGGCAGCAAATTCTATTATTTTTTGTGTGATAAATTGGTGATGCTTAGCTAAACAAATGCAGCTTTATTTTGAAGATATGGCAGGAATAATGTTAAAACCTGTTTAGAGGTGGCTATATCATAGCAGGGGAGATTGAACGAGACATTTTTGCTTGTTTGAACGAAGGGTTCATTGTAAAAATAAACCGAAATCTTAGTATGCATTTACCATGAAAGCTTATGGCGAGATCGCATATGCCGAGCCCAGTGGAATTGACCATCATCGTATAGTGTACTGATGGACGATCAGCAGTGTCGAACAAATTTTCAGTGGTACATTATTTTATTTGGAAGAATATACACTAAAAGTAATTAAATGCTTTGAAAGTTCGTGTGCCTTATTCATGATGCTTGTACTTTCAGAAATGCTTTACATTTATTTGAGCAAATCCCTGTATTAGAAAATGTCGCATGAAAAATCTGTCTTAAGTCTTTTCACGGTACACTAAAATTGCAATTCTTTGATCAGACACACTGCTGTCACTGCCTTAAGAAGATGCTGATATTTGAATTAATTCTTGTCAATCTTAATATTTAAATTGCCAGGTTAAGAAACTAATCAATTTGTAGCGATTTAAGTAAGAAAGTAACCGCGTCGCCAGTCCATTTGACTAGTTCGAATGAAAAAATTCAGATTGGTAGAAAAAGGAAGAAAATAACATGATCATAGACGTGATAAATCAGATCAACATTAGTTTTATTATGAAGATAAGCAATCATGGACATAAAATTATAAAACTGATTATAACTGACAACCAAATAAGTAGCCGGGAATATGTAAAAGAACTTTTTGAACAAATAAATCTGTGAATGCAGAGTAAATATAAAGCTACAATACATATAGTCCCTTTAATTATCAGTGCAACTTTGAGACCTGTACTATGAGGAAAATCGGTAATACGACAGATAAATGGTGCCATTTAATACCTGGATGCAATAAAATTGAACAGTGTTGAGTAAGACAAAATGTGAATATGACCTTCTGTTTCTTGTACAATTGGTCATAAGCTGATAGCAGCAGCTGGAAACATATTTGGGCAGGGCATACGATTGCACTGATAAAAAATTTCATGCACATCCACTGACAACAAACGTCACATCCTATATCCGCAAAAGCAGGATTGGTTCAAACACTGTATGTCTGTAATACAAGGCTGTATCGATACTGCTTTTTACCCCATCAGGAGAACAGCAATCTTGTCACCGAACTAAAGAAAAATCGCTATCTAGGCTGGCATTCATGAGCAAGTCAGCAAAGTGGATTGGAAACTAAACGGGATCTTCAACCAAGAAAAAAGTACAACTCCCATTGAAGATTTCTGAAATCAATTTGTGCTAATCATCCATACTCAATGAACATAACATAAAGAACTAAACGTTTCATGAGCAGTTGCGAGGCAACAACGGGTTTACGATTCCCAATCGAGGTTGCAGTCTCCTACACAAGATATCATATCAGAATCATGTACTGCACAGTATATCGGTAAAACTGCCCATTGAGGAAAAATCGGTGAAAAACTGAAGAACCGGATCACTGAACACATTACCTGTCTCGGAATAGATGAAAAGGTTTTGCAATTGCCGTCATAATACTAAAGAACGACATCATATAATGAAATGCAGCATCCAACACTTGGAAAAGACCGAGTCGAAAGGATAAAATGCATGATTAACAGGCAGAAAAAAAACTTATAGCATCAGTAAAAGATGGCTTCCTCTATTACATGATTAAACTGTTGATAATTTTCGATAGTTGATAGTTCACATCTCTCATTGCAAACTTATCCTAATACGATTGTAGGCATGCTGTAATACCAACATTCAAAATGAGCAAAGAACCATCATAACGATTTTGCTTCAAGTCAGTGCCCTAGCCTGCAGGGACCTGGTGTATTCTCTGTTCGGTTTTTTGATCATGTTTGTACGTTACCAGTGGTCTGCTCGCTCTTTTATTTTCTACATTTACCACTCATATGGCCAGTGGCTATTTCTTACCTAGATTTCATATGAAACAATAGTTTTTTGATGTTCTTGGTTGTAGGGTACTACTCTGAATATAAAACTTGTGATCGTACGCTGTTCAAACAGTTTTCAGTGACCATTGTTCATTAGTAGCTTTAACACTTTTAATTCGCCTATTCAGCTGCTCATATATTACAATGCAGAGCTACGAATCTGAATTTCTTCCCGACTGTTTTGTCGTGGTTAGAAAGCTCCTCTGAGATTGCAAGAAACTAGCAGCCGCAGGAGGTAATAACAGTAATATCTTCAATTTGCTCAGATCACTCAATGCTGCCTCTGATAGGCAGATCCCATTGCCGCGATATATAAATTACTTATGCCAATCTGAGTAGCAGCGAATGCATAAACTCAGCGCTGACGGAGCATTTTCCAATAAGCAGAGATTTCCAACGCTGCATAAGCAAAATCCGAGTTAAATATATTTAAAAGCTTCTTTAACACAAGAGAAGCATTCCATGAAAGATGCCTCCGTATCAGCATATTAGAAACTTTCTCAGCTCTAAGGAATAAACACATAGAATTTTGTTTTAGATACAACAGCTGAGCTAGAAATAGCAACAAACAACAATGACAAGTCACTGGCGCATTTAGGAGGAAGGCAGTACAGATGTCGTAGAAAGTTTGGAGTGAGTACCGTCGCAGAATGGCCGATTGCTGGTCTGCTTGCAGTTGCAAAACCAACGTTCTTCATCTTTTTCCGGAATGTAGCGTACTGGACGACAGTCGGTCGATTCCCTGTTGTGCGATCCATCACAAAACGGCTGAAATAATGCAGCTAATAATTTTTTCCCGCTAAGAACCATTAAATAATGACAAGCTCGGTTTGCTGTGGTCCTAAAGTACAAGATGTTTTTTTGAATCACTGGTAAGATATTGTAGAACGATGAGATGCCTTTTAATAATGGGATTAGCAATTTCAGAAGATTTTTCAACGTAATTTTTCAACGTAATAAACATTTTTCAACGTAATAAACAAGCGAAGAACGTACAAACGGCAAGCAATTGGCGACACTAGGATAAAATATCTGCAACGAGTGCAGAGCTGATAGATGACGTAGGGAGGCTTACTTAGAGGATAGGGTGTCGCTTCCACATGAGAGGGTTTGACCCATTCACGGATTCGCTATTTTCTGTTTTTAAACAGAATCTTTTCCCCTTCAGAAAAAGTTACCTAGAGTACAATTTTAAGGTTTTAAAGGAGGTAGCTTACACGCAGGCAATTGTTTACGCTTCACGGATGTTGTTTCTCGCTGTTGACGTCTTTTCTGAAAGTAAAAATGCCTTAATCTTCCTCATTGACGTTACACTGCCTCATGGTTAACTTTGCAGTGCTTCTGTCCTCCCACAGGTAGCATATTAAGTCAAATCATGGAATTAGGCACAACTGATCTGTCAAACTGGGGCACATTTCTACTGAGGATACACATGTAACGGAATAAATCAGTAATTTACTAAATTTTTCAGCTATTTATCTTTTAAACATTCAATATGACTCAAATGCAGGCAGCTAGACGCTGTCCTGACCTTTCGCTAACTGCGGTCTTTGTCATACGTTAATCTAACCAATGAATAAACAAACAATAAAAATCAAACAAACCTGGTTATGACTAAAACCACAGGAGCACCATGCATACTTCTTATCTTTCAACATAAGGAACTTCACAGGTTTCCGATCGTACACTTTTCCCTTGGCTGGCAGGAGATGGTTGTAACCCTGTAGACCATAGTGTTCTTCTGGCTTTTTGTCGAACACCTTATGGTCGAGTTAGAGGCAGGGAGGTCGCAAAGAGAATTACAGCAACATACCGCATAATAAACCAGAGGATGCCTCACCACCCCGACAAACATTTTTCCTCTCTTATATTCTCGATTCGGTCCCCAGCCAGTTTTGTTACTGTACCATCGACCAAAATACTTGACGAAACTCAACGAACGCCCAGACATACTAGAAAAGACGATAACCGAAATAACACAGAAAATCTACGGAATCATTTTGTGTGAGTAATCAAAGCGAAGGAGAAACACAATTTTAATAACCGATAAATAATAAAACCGACAAAAGCTCAAAGATCCCGGGAACAAGAAACAAACGAAACAACTTCGCACATTAGTACATAAATAAATAAAAGTTAAAGTTGGAAATAAAAACAAAGCACAAACGTCAATAAAACAGAAAAAGAACAGTCTTAAGTTGAAAAATTTAAACATATCACAGAACAGGCACAAACAGACATCGTTCGGAAATATTATCTAGCTAAAAACAGACGAGCAGAGCGATGAAAATTTAACAAAGGAGACTATTCGTCAATGCAAGCTTTTGTAGAGCTGTACTTCGGCTTCCACCGCATCGAAGAAGAGATTTTCGGCATCTGGGATCTGTTTTCCGGAAGAGAGTAATTCGGCTATATCATCGATGGCTTCATTTTCCAACGTCAGCAGGCCTTTAGTGACCTTGTCCTTAAGTGAAGCATTTGCAAGCACCGTCTGGTGACGTTTATACAATGAATGACGTCGGTCCACTTTAAACGCAAACCGAGGTCGAACCTGAAAAGATTACGCTCAAGTCATAACGAAGCATACTCTTGAGCAGAAGCAATAAAAACCTTCGCTGGGTCCTGACTTTCGAGAAAAACAGGACTGACCGTGTACGGCGAGGGAACCGACTTGCCGTCAACGAAAACGAACGGTTTGAAGCCGGACATACATGGATCGGGAGTAGCGGTGAAAAAGTGAACCGCGGGAATGCTCGGATCGTGCGGAAGAATAGATACCTAACCAAATCGCTAATGTTCGTCAAAGAAAAAATGCCTTACTTGACTAGCGGTAGTCATAAATTCTCCATTAGACCTGCATATACCACTGGGCTTGTCGCGAAGGATTTGAATCATTCTCTTGACATCAAAAAGACCTTAAAGTCTGACTAGCATTAACGGTTATGCATACACATTTTCAACAAAATACCGTCAGCAGTATACTGTTCTAGTAATTTTTGACCGACGATGAAACGAGGCTCCTCGAAGGCCAGTTTATCAGCGAACTCTGCACAAAAGTCAAAGGATGCTCCTTTTTTTGATTCTGCCAAATCTTTGGACATCATATCGATATGATTTGAGATCGACAAACAATTGGAAATATTTCGCCGCCCATCTAAAATTCAGAGAATGTGATTTTCCTTGAGGAATTTTACATGGCAAAAAGCAAGGCTCCACATGTTTAGAGTAGGCAACTGCTAGCTGATTATTGTTTTATGTCGTTTCTTTTTGTAATCATCACCTTGGGGTATTTGCATTAACAGCACATCCGCCATTTGTGATGTTTACTCTATTCTCAACTCTTCAAGACTTTGCTGAAATATAGTGGGAGGAACGATACAGGCGGAATAATTCCTTTCGTAGATACAGTCAACAAACAGTGGCTTGAACCGGGCGAGGAACAGCTTAATTATAGAAAATGGATATTCATTTACAAACTGAAATATTGAAAAGGCTACAGAAGGATCCAGAGCATTCTTTTCTGCATAGCTGTAGCTGTGGGCCTGATGTGCAGAAGAGGCTCACGACAACGTTTGACCTTTGGGCATTAGGGAAGATGCTATTTCACAGCTGTGTAGCAGACAGATGTTATAAGGTAGCAAAACCCCTCTCCCGTACTATCAAAGAAGAAAATATCACTTGCACACTCCAGTACAGCAAGATATCTAATAGGATATCCTGAATAACGCCTTCATTCGTCACTGACGATTTCATCATTGCCCAAGTTAAAACTGTCCAAAAAACTCAAGCACAATGTTAAACATAAGAACAACCTTATAAATACAGCTCTCTACCAATTCCACAGCTAACAAGGTGCCACTGCGACAGACAACCCTCGATCTTAGCAGCAAATACGGATTCTGCATACATCCCTTCCAAAATGGAAACAATATGTTCAGGTATCTTGAATCATTCTAAGACCCTTTCACCCTACTGAACTACAGATTGAACTACATGCAATTTTAAGGTAAAGGAAAGTGGCAAACTAAAGCCACTCAAATCATCGACGCTGGTCATGATTTTATGAAAAGTGAACATTTGGTCAAAACAGGAGTATGCCATTCGGAAACCTGTGTCGACGTGTCCCATCAACAGCACTCTCCGCGTTTCTAGCCTTTTCCAGAACAACAGCATGCTGCAGCTTGCGGGAGCATAATACTTGGGGCAGCAGGCGAATCCATCTGGTTTGTATCAGGGCGACCTTACACTCCATTAATCACCAACCCGAGATACTGTTTGAGATGATCTGCAATGAAAGAGGGCTCAGAAGATTTGTAACATTTCTATTTTGCTGTATTTGATTAATTCTGGGGGAACTCGATTCTCGACAAGGGTGGAAAATGTACTGATTCTCCGGTGTTCTCTTAAGATGCAGAAAGGTATTTTGAGTTACTTGCGTGGGTAGAAGGAGTACTGCACTAACTCAACTTCAAGGCAGGTGCTCGGGATATTGGAAAGGATAAATCTGGAGGACAACGATTGACGAGCTGCTGAAAAACGCTTAGCTATTAAAAATCTTTCAAAAGGCTCTTTTCATATCGTGACGGCTAACCTTCGTCTCGTAAGCTCATAACCATATATGTCAGTTTACCGTGCACTTTCTGAGCAACCCACGAATTCTTAGCCGTTTCAAGCACC
>UZAM01006646.1:51065-70069 GCA_900618415.1 Soboliphyme baturini
AAACTGCGAACAGTCGTTTTTAAGAACCTGTTTCACCCTTTATAGCAGTTTCGGTTGTAGCGGCACAGAAACCGTTGCTGAAGGAATCTGCAAAGGTGAAAAGAGCAGCAGTAAGATGCGGAGTTGTCGCCTCTTTTGAACAGATGAAGCAGAAAACTCAATGCCATTATAACACTTCAGTTAAGATCTATGGAAATGGCACTGATAGTGTCATTTCGGAGCCTACCATCTCAGAAAAGGTATTAAAAACTGGGTATCGTGGATCAGTTGACTCTTAGGTTCAAGAAAACCTCTGTGGCTTCTGGTTCCGACTAGCAATCTCTCAATATCTTTTCCGCCGTAAGATTTTTCAGAAACGGTTTGAGTTTGCTGAAACGGCATCCAAGTGCTTTACAGAGCTGGAAAAAGCCTACTGGGGAGGTTTCGCCTAGCAACATGAGAAAATTCCAGCTTTCATGTGCCATCCGCTCGTCATTTGTTAAGGGAAGGTGTTGCTTCGAAGCAAATGCCATAAAGTAAAGCTGTTCAACAACCGCATGGATCTCAAGCAAGGCTGCATTCTGTTGCTTGTGATCAAGTCGATTTCTGAAACCGATGCTTAGATATTTTAATCACTCTCGGGCAGTATCTCAAAAATTGCAATTACGGATACGAAGGGCTAAGATATGCTTTTCAGGCGAATTTTTGGACTCACTTCTCTTGGCAGAGTAGGTATTTCCTCCACTAAAATCTCAGAATTTGCTGGCCAGTCACTGTTTTTGCATATTTGGAAGTCATACCTGCGAATGTTTGGACAGGTTTAACGAATGCCTCCAGAACAGAAAACGTGACTAATGCTTTTGCTCACGTCAACATACTTCTTAATTAAGAATTCTTGCCATTCGTGGCAGAAGGTCCCAGAGAACGGTCAAAAATGCCCTGACGAAAGCGGTTTGACGGATATTGTTCCAGAGTTCATTTATAATCTGCAACGGTAAAACAATTGCATGGAAATCTGAACTGAAATTAATGCAACAGAATATAAACTCTGGTTCCTCAGCGCGGTAGCAAGTCATTCTCCTGATTGACTTAAAAATCCCCTTTCAACTATGCGTAGATGATGATAATGACAATGCAACAATAAGGGCAAACACTTGTCAGCTAGGGCGTGCACTGAAAGCCATTACTTTGCGAGCTAGCTGCAAAATAAACATCGAATCTGACTAATAAGCACCCGCATGATTCTAACTACGCTACTAGATAGTTAAGCGATTCAATTACTGGTGATGAAGAATACAGATGTCGCGAAATATGACGACAGCAATATGACTTGGTGAATAAATATAGCTGTCATATGTGCATGCTGCGGATGCAAAAAATACTTCGGTTGATCATAGGCTTGGTCGAGACACGAAAATCTGATTCTGGATTCTGTTGCTACTTCTGCACATTTTCCGAATAGTGCCCTATATGCATCTTCCATTGTGATTTTATTGTCCATCTATCCATTTATGGTTACTCAAAAAGTTGAACGGTTTGTTTCTTCTTCTCTGCGATGCTTTGCTAATGATGCTGTTCTTAATCTGTTACTGACTTCCATTATGTAGACAAAAGTAAAAATGCGCCTACAACCGTTAAAATGTTGGCTTTTCCAAATACTTTCACTATGAAAACATTCCTGATATGCTTCTTTTCATAAAGTTAATGACGTGAGAACGATTAACATCTTCAAACCATCGTCCATAAGTACTAAGTACCTTACTTCAAGAACGAAGTCTACTGTAGTTATATGGCAATCTGTCTTATCTAAATATCAATCTCGCAAAAGTCAGTGACCCAGAACTGAGGCTCTAACTCGGATCTTTCAATTTTAGTCAGACTTACTACCGACTAGGCAACCTCGGTCGAAAGGGAAAAAAATTTTTTTTGCAGGGAGATTTGTAGATATGAGAAAGATTGCACTTTCAATCAACATGATCGAGTGTGTTCGCCTAAAATTCTGTCCATTTTTATTTTTTTTTGCTTTATCACCACTGTTCCCACTTATTACCTAGCGTGCCAGTAATTGTTCTTCATTTATTTATCAAAAAATTGTTTCATTACATTGTTCATTTATCAACATTTCAGCACGCTTAAGGGTCTCGATTTCTTCGAAAGGTGACGATGATACAAATAGTGGTAACTTGCTAATCAGTAAGTTACTGTAGAATGTGGACCCAACTCTAATAAATCTGGATAATAAACGTGACCATAATTCGACTGACGGTAAATATTTAATTTTGTGTATGTGATTACTGATCCATAAATATTTCTTTTGTCTTGTTGTTTTCGTACGATGCTCTGCTTGCTGCCTGTATTTCCTATTTCTTATGTAAACAGCCATTCGAAGTGCGTAGTTGACTAACCTTTCTGAGGTGCGGATAGTGTAAATGAAAACTACATCTTTAAGCGTTTCTCCGAGTGCATCATGACTCACAGCTATGCGTTTTTTTGTTCATGTTTGAGTGCCGTTTCATACGTTAGTTTTAAGGTATGCTTTAAAATTCATGTAGAGTTTTGTTTGATACATGTTGTAAGCAACATTGTGATGTTTAATGTTTTTAATTTTTTGTAATGCTTGCTAAGATAATCATAAATCGAGGAAGGTACCAAAACAATACCTTAGTTGCCAGTATTGGTTTCACTCACTACTTATTGATTAGATTACTTTTGCTTATTCTGAAACTTTTCCAGGGTCCATTGGTTTACCAGGAAGAAGCTAAGACAATAAGTTTCCGCTCCCTTACTAAAGTGAAAAATGACAGGTTTGTGACCGACAGTTTTGTGTTATCACTGTAAAACTTGGAGTTTTGATACCTAGTTTCTGATTAATCCAGCTGTTAATTCCATTTTTTGAGACTTGATCTGCTTATCCTTTTCTGTAAATTCTTTATACAAAAAATGCTCCGAGTTTTTTAAAGTTGCTGAAAATATTGTTTGTATCTGGACGGTACATGGATCGGAATCTGTAGACCGTAAGATGTTATTATAATCTTGCAAGTTGAAGGCTAGACAAACACCTTGAAAGAAAGAGTTATACGGTCTGTTTTCACTTCATAACGTGTTAGTATTTGACGTCTCACTTGTAGATGTATAAATTTGAAGGTTATTGATTGTTTCCATCGTGACCATGTTTAAGAAATATTTCAATACCAGTTTTATCCCTAGTAATCACTGATGGCTACGTATTCGTGAATGGTTGTAAGTTACAAAAACAGTAATACGAGAACGGCGTAGTGTAATGTAAAATCCAAATGAATTTTAGAGGTTTTGAAGGCACTTTCTGGATAGACAGCGGAGGGCTCACTAGTCTGGAACATGCTCATGATATAATCTTGGTTGCAGCAGATTATAAGTCTTCGACAACTAAGTTGTATTGCTGCTGGACGGAGAAAGAAATCTAGGCAATCTTTAGGGTTTTTCAAAGTTTAGTAGCACACACGAGAAAGAGAAATGTGGCATGCAAATATAAAGTATAAAATTTGACGTGTATCGATTAGGTTTATGGTAGCAGTTCTTGTCGGATGGAAGTTTAATATATGTATGCAGAACGACACGATAGGTTTCTGGAAGATGAGTCATACATTTAGCGTTATTTGAATAATTAATATTATTCCTGTAAACAGTAGTATGTCCGATGGCCTGTTAAGGTTTGTGAGACTTTAGGATGGAACAGACGAAGGCAGTGGTTTCATGGACCGTTAAAACTGCACTTTCGTAGGAAAATTTAGATTGTCACGGATTAATGCTATGATAAGAAAGCGTGTTCGATGCTCGGTACTATCGGTATCAAAAGTGAATTAAAAACAGAAACCGTCTAGCTTTATTTGCAAAAGATGGATAAAATATTTTAAGCATATGCCATGGCACAGTCTGTGTTTTCTTCTGGTTTTCCTCAGTAACTGACAACGAGGAAAAGATTGTTGCCGACCATGTAAATGCCAAATAGAAAGTATATGGGTTCTTTTCAACACTGGGTCGGCCATCTAAGTGGAAGTTGACGACTTCTGGATAAGAATAAGGCACTCTCCGGAAAATGCTTCCTGAACAATATTAAGAAACGGCGAGAACAGCAATGTCCTTCGTATATCTTAAATTGTGAAGTCGTGAAAGGTCCAGGGTGCCCCGTACGTGTCTGCTGATTCATATACTTATTCTCCTGAACTGTAGGGTTAACCTCCAAATCAACATCAGCTGTATTTCCACTTGGTCGAGTAAATCTTCGCTCTAGTCTTCGCTGAATTGATTAAAACGCCATTCAAGTCGAAATATTGTCAAGAATATACAACTGTGATTAACGTCTTCCACCTTTCCATATGCGTATGAAAAACGGAAACAAGCGCTACTGGTTGTTGCTAGTGATTGAGAAAGCCGAGAACTGGTTCAGTGACCAGTGAAGAAGATTACGTATGTTAATTGTATAAAAAAGTTTCTGTGTATCACTGAATGCATAGTCTCGTTGTTGAGGGATGAAATCATTCATTACAAAGGCTTAAACAATGTCAGGTGTAAAGTGATGATTAAAATTCAGTTGACGTTAAAAGAGAGGGATAATAATCACTTGGTTTTATTCTCCAAGAAAAACTATGGTACTTTGTGTGACGTGCTAAGGAAACAGCGGTAAAAGAGCGATTCTTCAGCGCTTCGCCCGTGAACAGAGGCTAAATTAGATATCAAAGATAGGATCATATCAAATTGTCATAAATAAACCTCTTTACGGATAGTGGACAAGAATTGAGTTCATTGAGACAGGCATGGGGTTCCTCAAATATAATGCTGGGGAGCAAAGAAACGAATTACAATCGGCTGTATATGACATAATTAAACTATTTCTTTCTCGTTTGACCTTGGTCTTCTTTTTGACCGTGCTTCTTGTTACAAATTCCCCCAATTCTTATTTTCATTCTTATTTTACTCCTCATTTTCTATCTTTTCTTTTTCTTCTGCTCCTAATTTTTCCCGTTTCCTGCTTTGCTATTTCATGTACCTCTATTTATCCATATCTTACTCTTCATTTTCCTGTTTTGCTCCTCTAACTTTCTTCTTATCATTCTTTTTTCTTCCTCTTTTCCTTCATTTTTATTCGCCATCTCCTTTTTCTCTTTTCTTTTATCGTTTTCTGTTTCAAATTTCGTTTTCTCCTTCTTCCTTACTAATATGTACTGTCGGGACACCTTATGCTGGTGTTTTGTTTTCATTGCGTTCTGTTACATAAATCTCAACGTCACTTGGACAAAAAAAATTTGTCATAGGTTAGCTGCGACGAGTGAGCGTCTAAAGGTTTTTTACATTAATCCTTTGGCTTGAACAGCGATGATATTTCTTACCTGTAGAGAGTTCAGTCATGCTGAAGGTACCCGCCTTTGAATATTCGGTCTCAACGCTTGTCTAGTGGTTACGCTAACTTGCTTAAGGAAAAAACAGCATATACGCATTGATCGAAGTTCTTCGTTACCATGCTAGATTTTGTGACTCCAGACTTTTCGTTAATCTGAAAATTGCACTGAAATTTTTGAAGCGGTAGGCACCTGATGCTAAAGTATTAGACCACATTCGATGAACAACCACTTTTTACAGAGTCAGACGCATCACTGATGTGAAAAGCAGCAGATAGATTTGTGAAACAGTTGTTAGATTGCCTGATCTCGCCTTTATATTTTTCATTGTGTTTGTAGTGATAACTATTTTATGTACAGTTTCAACACCTTATTTGATAAATAAGAACTTCTCGTGTGATAACACACAACATGCGATAATATACGATTATGTGCGTGAGTATTAAGTTAGGTTATAATAACAGTAGCAACCCTGTTTTGGTCCGTACTTCATGTACTTCTGTCATCAAGTCTGTACTCATTCATCGCAGCTGATATCGTTGTTTATTTTTTATCACTGTCTAACTGCATAATAAAACTTTACAGCTTGACGTTTCTTGTTACGTAGTTAAGTGTATGGCATTCCTTTCTTGAAATTTCCATTACCTAAGAAATCATTTTGAGCTGTAAATGTAAGATTTTCGTCTGAGATTAAACAAAACATGAACATTGCAGTCGTCTAGACAAGTTATATAAGACTCTGGTTTTATTATTACTTGTCGTGGTTTTGCTAAATAAGTACAAATACGCTTAATCATCACAGTGCTGAAAATGGCCGTTTGAAATGATTGCGACAGTTATGGAATAAATGTTTAATAATTGACAAAAATCCGCTACTGAATACTACTATATGATAATTTAATTATACATAATGTCCCCAGTTTCTCGAGTTATATTGATGTTCGTGTTATGCGTTACTTTGAGCGGTTTAGATAAACAGCATATCTGTGATATCCGCTGCATATGCAGTTTTTAAACATTTTATGATGCGCCTGCTACTGCAGCATGGAAGAAACCACTTCACTCTGAGGGCAGACCTTCCTCTACTTTGTTTCTCCATGTTGCATGCTGATGGAGGTCTGCCGTGTTTCGAGTCCCGCATGAAAAGCTCGTAGTTTGGAGTAAACGGTTTATGCTTAACCAATTTGTCAAACAGAGCCACCCTCTTTTTCTTATTCTTCGCATCTGTCGAAGTCGCCTATACCCGAATCATACTTAATTGGTGCTGAAGGAGTAAAATCAGGCAAGAATCGTTGCAAGACTTTTGAAGACTAATCAAGTATGATTGGAAACATACTTGAAAGAACAGTATAATAAACAATATTCGATGCGATTCCATAATTAATTTTTTTGTTTATTTACATTCTCACAAGATTGTGCACCTGTTGAAAAAGCATTAAATAAAAGTTATGTAACAGATAACTTCGACATGGATATGTCTTATCTTCGTCGTCAGCACGGCAGATTTAGCATTACTTGTAGAACGTATGAGCT
The DNA here is from genome assembly GCA_900618415.1 of Soboliphyme baturini. NCBI lineage: Eukaryota > Metazoa > Nematoda > Enoplea > Dioctophymatida > Soboliphymatidae > Soboliphyme > Soboliphyme baturini. The sequence continues at coordinate 57,953 of UZAM01006646.1, forward strand.
CATTATTATGATAAATTATGCCAGTTTTGACATAGTATGTTTTATTCGTTGTTTTCCGATTATTCTATTTCTTGTTTTAATTTTTGTCGGAGGCGGTTTTTCTAGACTTCATTTATTTAGCAACAGCTTTAACACTACACCCTGTGATAAGATAATAATCGTTCAAATAAAATGCAAATGACACTGCGCAGTGTTCAGAAAAACATTTCGAAGGGAGATCTGAGTGACAAGATTCGAACCTTGGGAACAGGTTCGCCGGTGACATTCTAACTGTCATTCAATTTAAACGAGCTGGTACGTTGATTACACGTTTGGCTTTTGCTACCCAAGTTGTTCAGCTATTGCTTGATTAATGGTTCGGTGTTTGACCGGTTCCGGCGACACAGATGACGTTTTTCAGATTGCTTGAGTGTCTGGAAAGAAAGCATGCGAAGTGATGCCGAAATGCTCCGTTTTTCGGTTTCTCAGTCTACTTGACATTCCGCTATTTTTTCCTAACCTTATGGTTTTTATGATACAGATGTTGTCACAGTTGGCACTGAATCTTATATACTACGTTCATTGTTTCTCTTGTTTACACCTGTGACACTCGGCAGCGATTCCATAGAGAAAAGTATATTTCAGCAAGTACACACTCCGTTGCTAATACAGTCATCATTACCCGAAGATGGTCCCTTCTTTAGTGTTCATTATTGTCAAAAGGCTAATGACGTTCCAAGATTGGACAGTTTCTTTCTAGTCGTGTGTCAGCTGCCCAGTCTGACGCGAGGTTCGGATGGTTCCTTCTCGGTCACGCGCCGTGGGTGAATCAGCGAACATCTGTGGTTGTTATTAGCCTGACTCGTACGCAGATTAAAGAGTCAGCACGTGCCTTTGTTGTTTGTGCCGATTATGAAACTGTATAATCAGTTCTCAGGTGGGGTCAAGGCGAATTTCATCCTTGTTGGACGCTCGCATCAGACAGCGTGGCAGTACCTTCGTACCTCTCGCCAATTCTGGTATGATCGCACCAGAGCACCACGTTGTTCCTGTTGTTTGCAACTCAGACACTTGCTACCCGTTTATCCGTTAATTGCTTTCAAGCAGTGCTAAACAAATTTTTCCGAATTTGCGATTAAGGAATTATGTTAAACTTCTAATCCCGCATTTCCGAAGTGCGAAGCTGACCTCTTACCACAGTGCTGCAGTCCATTAAGCTTGATGCTGTCCCTCTAAACGTGATCTCTCTGTTCTTTCCATTAATCCTGTGATCTCAAAGCGCTTCATAATTTGTAGTTGATTGGAAAACATTTTTTGTTTAGGTTGCATCATATTTTGCCAGAAACTTTGGCAATGAACGAATGAGATGGCTTCAGTGGAATTGTGTTATTTTTACGTTTATCTTTAATACTAAGCTTAGGCTATTGTAAATTCTTTTTTCAATAATCTATTTTCACTGCAGCCAATTTTTAGGCCAGTGTCTCAATCTTCTGCTTCTTCCCCGTACGATGAAGCGGTAATAAGCCTCGTTGCTTACTTAGGTATCAGTGCTGTATGCTTGGAGATTCAGAACTTAAATTTCAGTAGCTGTGACAGTCTTTAGGTTTTAATACGGTCTCCAGTGGGAACTATTTGTCTTGAACCATGAATCAACAAAAGAAAAGGATTTGTCGTTGTTCAGACTTACTGCCAGTCGATACCTCCCTCCATACCTGTTAAGCATTAAACATGTTTCTGCTAATATTTTATGTTATGACTGATAATATTACTGCTAATCTGTGGGTGCAAAACGTAGACCATGAGACTAAAAGCTTATCATAAACTGCAGCATACACAACGCAACATAGAACGATGCATGTTGGGAATAATAAGAAGAAAATAAAATAGAAGACGAATGAATAGGTACGATTACAAGCAGGAATCTGCGATGTTACTGCGCGAGTAAAGAAGCCGAAATAACATTGGGTTAGGCATGTTGCTAAAAGAACCGACCATTGTTTGACACCAGAGGGACGTTAGATTGGGTTCAAAGAGATTGAAAATGGCCTTTTTAAGGACCTCTATATCGATGACAGGATGATCTGAAAAGCTTACTCGATAAATATAGCCGAAAACAAAAATCTGTGGCAAAGTCCTGGAAAGGTGTTCATCCGAGAGTAGATCGATTAGGGCTGGTGATGAAGACTGATAATAATATCATGTTATAGCTGATGGATTATTTTATACTTTGATAGTGATGCTGATAAATGACATAAAACGAATATCAACGGTTTATTTAATGATAAGATATTGACTGATTAAGTGGTATTCATTTCTGAGGCAAAGGATATGAACTCTGCATTGATTATATGATTTTCGTCGCGCCCGTCACCAAAAAAGCGGTAAAGCACTCATATGAACCGAAAGTTTGCCGAACGCAGGAACCGTTTACCCAGAAGAACACTAGAGAAATACGTCTGTTATGCGGTTAGCCAATAACCAATAATTTTTTGAATGAGTAAATTTTGCTTTACGCTGTTATTCCGTATGTCTTGATACTTTTTACTTATGATGTTTTGTTTTGTGTCTTGTTAACGACTTTCGAATTCACGTTGAATTTGTTTTTTCAGGTTCGCAAATGGCGGGCGCTGCAGAAATTCAGATATTTCTTTCCGAGGCTCACAAGGATGAGGAAAAAGCTATACGTCACATGACAAATTTTGGTAAGTAGCATTGCATGGTCTGCGTTCGCTGCATCATATATAGTAAGATTCGCTATTAATAGATGTGCAATTATTAATAAACAGTACAAAGATGGGGTGTCATCCTTTTTAAGGAAAAGCCGCAAAAAATATTTAGAAAATTTCCGAAAGGAAATGCATAAAACTTCTTAAGCAGGGAATGGCAGTAAACAGCAGTGTTAACCTATTCTTATGGTAATGTGTTTTTATGATTAGGTTAATATTGTTTGGAAAAGTTTCACATAGTTACCCTGAAGATGGACCGAATTTGGTCTGAAATGTCAATGCTTCTTGTAAGATGTTTTTATTTGAAAATTTGATACGTTATTATCCTGTGTGACTTGCTCAGCGAAATGTCATCTCCGGCATAAGCAACTCATGCACTATTTTTTAATAATAATATATCATAATGTAATTAATGGTATCGCAATTATGTTGACATAATATTACTTAAAATTACATCACTTTAAGAATAAGTTTAAATTGGTTTCTTATTATTAGTTATTGAAATTACGCCCTAATGATGCTACCGCTTGTAACGGAACCCGCCGGCAATAAAACTGATAAGATCAGTGTTTGGTTCCTTCAGCCATTCATTGGCAAACATTCTACAGTTTGAACAATGAAATTCTGAACATTCTACAGAATCGAAATGTTATATTTAAATCGTTTTCTGTTCTTCGCTTTTTTTATACTTTCTCGCTTCGATCGATTCTGATGTATAAAAGTGTTTGTAAAATGATGTATTTTTAATATTACTGTTGCCCCTACAAAGTCCAGCTTCCGCTGCCTCAAAGTGGTAGAAGGGTGACCACGGCTTCTCAACACGACGTACGCGTTTCTTCTAGGTTCTGGAAGGTTCAGGCATGCCGTGAAAGCGTCAGAAATATAGCTGTGGCCTAGTGAAAAGAGCAGTACTCAGCAGCATGGTGAATTATCGCCTCACCCTCTAAGACCACATCGCAACCAGACCAGCAACTCTCCCCAGGGGCTGGGTTGCGGCTGGCAAAGGCAGCAACTAATCAGGCATGAAGTCGGTGCGTGCAGAGTATTTCCGAGTGGCGAATTGGAAGTATAGCGCTTTATTAACGCTGGCAGTGTACAACTGAAGGCTACTTAAAGGCGGAAAGCGAGACAAGACTTTAGGAGCTGTAAGAGTAACTTAGTATAATCAGGTAAGACATTGTCAGACTCAGCGAAGTTAGAAAAAGAGATTATGGGCTGTTAGGGCTTAGTTATGGGCAGTTTTCATCAACGAAGAGATAACTGCTGTAGAGGATTCTTCCATTTCAGTTTCCAAACCGGTTTCTTTGGACAATGAAGAGGATGTTCGAAAGAAGGAAGAAGTTATTCTAAAATTGGGTAACATGTTGGCCAAGCGGAAACAAATCGATGGTATTTTTCTCCTTTGTCATTGGTCGTTGCTGGTAATTGTAGCTTCCACTTTTAGCCCTGAAACAAATGATTCAACACACTAGGCCTTTCCTGGTGTCGCTCGGTAAGGCAAAAGCAGCGAAGCTCGTGCGCAATCTGGTAGACCTGTTTTGTGGTATGGAAGCTACTGGTAGTCCAGAAGAAGTGAAGAACCTGCAAGACTTAAAGGTAATATGTCGCTCTTTGAAGAAATGCCGTCACTTTAGTCAAATTAGTTTAAATCGTTCTCCCAAATAATTAGGCATTGTAAACTTAACCATGTTTTGCAACAAATTAGCGGATTACTCATTATACTTTAATTCGGCAGATATATCGTATGAAACTTTGGGTTTATTTTCGATAGCGCAGGTTAAAGTAAAGTGCTTATCTTCTCTGCACATACACGACGTTAATCGCACCGTTCCCTTTCTTCTAGAAATCCACTGGATATAATCCATGGATTACATTCCCACCGAGGCGTGGTTTATTTAAAAGGACATTTTGATTTCTAGAAGCAACGGAACGATCCATCTGACGCGGTATAAATCGGGATATGGAATGCGCTACCATATACTGATGTTACCTTATTAAAGTCATCATGGGTAATCTCAGTTCTTTGAAAGGCTTCTAAATGAATTCGCACAACGGAAATTTCCGTTAATAAATTAGTTGTAACTCATCCAGTAAATATTTTTAGAATTCTTTTCAGTTTTGTGCCTTCTTTCTCTGAACGACTCTAGGATTCGATTGTTAGAGGCAGAGCGGCCGCGAGCCTATTTGCTTTTGTAATGACCAGTGTTCTTTGTTGCCGACAGTTATGCGATCATAGACTTGATAACCAAATGACAGGTGAAGAGCTGAGTAGCTGATAGTCTTCCATATCTGTAACCAGGGCCTCGTGGCTGATTGTTTTCAATGGCTGCATCTGTTATATTTATGTTAATTATTTTGTTATCTTGCTTATTCTAGCAGCTTTAATTATCCGTCTTTTAGGAAATTGCTTTGTAGTGCTTTTCTGTGATCAGCGTTCTAAATACGGACATGTTTTAGGTGGAATTTTGCAGGGAATGCATTCAGTGGGCTCGTGAACAGAACCGAGTGTTTCTTCGGCAAACTTTAGAAGCGAGGCTGGTAAAATTATACAACGAAGTGGAGAAGTTCGAAGAAGCCCTTAACCTTGGTATGCTATGTAAATTATTTTAATATCGTAATATGTACAGAGATTTTTATTGAATTTGAGCTGTTTTTAGTAAAGAATATGTCTAATGATAATAGAGAAAAAGAAAATGGAAAATAGAGATAGCATGAAAATAAAAAAAAGTTAATGTGTAGCATTGATAGCTGTTTTAAAAAGCTACCTTTGATTAAAGCTGTTGTAGCAGCCCACTGCGCTGGTCTTTTGCACTCATCCTTCCTTCTCCAAATAATTCGAAGTTTTATATTAAGAATACAACGCGCCACCGTCTAAATATGAGTCTTTATTGCACTACAAAGTATGCAGGCTCTTAATTTATCAGCACATCATTCATGACAGAATTTTTGGTCGCGACGTCTCACTAACCTGCTGTAGTTGAAATGTCAGTATCACCATATGCGATACCGTATTGACAGTCATATAATTTCTGACCTCAAAACGCTACATGCTCGCATTCTGCCGGATTGTACATTTTTTCTGATTACTCACAGAAGTATGCCTAAGCTCCTACTAGTTACTCTGTGTATTAACAATGTGCGGTTGGCAATTGTGGCTCACGATGCCCTGAGGGAAAAAGCGGTGCTATTATGCATCATGGATCCTCTGTTTTATCACTAGACTAACTTAGGAAAGTAGTCTCGTGCATATTAAGTATTGCCAACAGTGGTACATTCCGATTTCTGGGGTCTGTTTCAGATATGATCGTATATAATGATTTTGGCTGTACTTCGAGTTGTAATTTAAGTAGGCCATCAGAAGTAATAATTTACTGTATTTGAGTGAAATAAGGCGATACGGTAATTGTTAACAGATAATTTTGGCGGTGGTAACATCATAACTGTACTTATAATAGTTAGAACCATTTATTTCATAGTATCTTTTGTTGATTTGTCTATCTTCCATGCATCCTGTAATTTTGCAGCATATCCGTTTGTGAAAGAACTGAAGAAAATGGACGATAAGGATTTGATCGTCGAGGTGCAACTTGAGGAAAGCAAGGCTTGCTATGAACTAGGCAACTTGACCAAGGCCAGGGCGGCTTTGACTTCCGCGAGGACGACGGCGAATGCCATCTACGTAAATCCGGTCATGCAGGCAGCGCTAGACATGCAGTCAGGTTAGTCTTTTCTTGAAGTCCGTTTACTCCATGATCAAAATTTCGTCTTCTTGCAGGAATACTTCACGCCGCTGAAGAGAAAGACTTTAAAACGGCTTTCTCGTATTTCTACGAAGCGTTCGAAGGTTACGACTCGGTTGACCATGCGGAAGCCTTGAGCGCGTTGAAATACATGCTTTTGTGCAAAATCATGTTGAACCTGTAAGTTATTCGGTTGCATTTGCCTCAGTTTTTGTTTGCCGATTTATGGGGTTGTTCATCGTCAGCCATTGTTTTAGCCCCGATGATGTGCAGTCGTTGCTTTCAGCGAAAATTGCGTTGAAATACGTTGGTCGAGAGGTGGACGCGATGAAAGCCGTCGCTGATGCCTCAAAGAAACGGTCACTGGCGGATTTCAAGGAAGTGAGTTGCTGTGTTGGTTTATTATTTTATCTCCGGGGCATCCTAAGCGCAAAATTCGCCGCTGCTTTACTTTAGGCGTACTGTAAATACAAGAACGAACTTCAAGCAGACCACGTCATAAAGGCGCATTTCCAGACGCTGTATGACCGGATGCTCGAGAAAAATCTATGCCGAATTATAGACCCGTTTTCCAGAATCCAGATTTCACACATCGCTAAGGTCATATCTTTACCAGAGGTAAATTGTTTTGCTAGTTTTTCTTTAGTTATTTGAAATATTTGGTTTATTCTCATTGCACTCATGAAGAAGAATTGTTCTGTGAGTGGTCTACTATCGCGATTAGGGCACATCTGAAAACCAGGAAGTCTGACTCAACCAAATCAAATGCCACTAATCAAAGTAACAATGGAATTCAAATTTTTTCTGTAAGCTTAAATCACTTTAATGCCTATCTATTTTTTATAAAGGGTGAGTCAAAGCGATTGTCAGGATACAGAAAATTGGAGTTGCATGGTTACTAAAATTTGTAGTACGTGACCTAGATGAATTATATTTCTTAGTTATGTTTCGTCACTAGTGGTGTAAGTTTTGTCACTTCCGCTCATAGCGTAGTTCATTTCCACGATTGCAATAAATTGACACCCCAGGCTAGAAAAACATTGTATGGGGACTTTTCAAGTTTTAGGGAAATGTCTAATATACCACTGACAAATGCGCATCACGAACGAAGTCACCTAATGTTGTATACTTATCCCTATGAAAATGATGCCCCTATTGCCCAGAAGAAATGCAAATTCTGGAAATGGAAGTGGATAGTTTTTTTTGTTATTTAAAATTTGCGTTGATACCTTGTGCTGATTGTGAATCAGTTATCAGATGGGCCAAAGCGAACTGCAGTCGGAAGGCATATGGATCAGAAGGTACCGCCATATGTCTCCCAAACTTTGACATGATCGCGCCATGCTGTACCTATTATTCGCAGATCACTGATTCGCCGGTCGTTTTTCAGCTGGTTATACCGAAGCACGGCGGGCAAATTCCTTGCTCGAGGGAATTAACCGTTAATGAGAAGTAACCTGTGTCTCTCTTTGGATTTGAACCCGGCAGTCAACATGTGGCCAACCAATTGCGCTACTGCCTGCTTTCATGCCGTTTAGCACATGATATGCGGAAAGAGCAGGGTCTTCATTCTACATAAGATTGCTCTAAAGCACAATGTATCCTTTTTCCTTCTGTGGCTGATAATAGGATGATGCTTAGGATTTACTTTTTGGAACGTATTTACTAGATCCACAAAGGAACAGTGGTCCATAAGCTACTCCGTGTTCAACAGCTTTCTCCTTATCTGCTCTTTAAACTTGCAAGTATTCTGCCTATAAGTTAAAAAGTTGTTACTCCAAACTGTCACATTATTTATGATTTACTAGAATTTATTCCCATCTTATTCGTTTAAAAATTTTAGTCTACTTGAATTTTAGAATCAGGTCGAGAAAAAGCTGTCACAAATGATTCTGGACGAAAAATTGCACGGTAATATGTGAAATACATTTTCTTGAAAAATTGTTTTCAATTAACTTAATCATTTAATGTTTACTCATTCATTTGGTGCTCGCTGTTTCTGAGCCGTCGATAACTTTTTTAGCTGCATAATTATTGTTAGAATTTTCAAGGTCGGATTAAATTGTTGATGCGACCAACGTTTTGGTGGGCTGAGTAGTCGCATAGTTGTTCCCATTCATTGCCTGTTAAGTTTCAGAAAATGCGCTTTTGCACTGCTTTGAATGAGCGGCAGTGAAATACACGAGGGAAAGTAATCCGACCCATTGTGCTCATTGTTTCCAGTACATTGGAATTATCAAGTGACAAGCTTGCAGTACAGGGGATGTTCATCATTGCGAGAATAAGAAAATGGTTTTGGAGACAGGGTTACCATGATGCATTCTAGATATACATAGAAGTAGTGATGTTTTGGAGATCAGCTAGTCTAAAGTCGATACGCCATAGAACAAAAAGAAACTGATGGGAACCTTCCCCTTAGATATCTTATAATTTGTTCTAACAAAGTCTTCGACAAGACTTTCATAGAGGAGTCGACCGACAAAAGCGATCTCGCTCTGAACACCTTTTCTTTGTGGTGTTGTTTCGCAAATACGGCTGTTTGGCTACAGGTCATAAACAACATCTGAGCAGCATTCAACGAAGGGGCTTTGAATTGCTATAAAGTCCAAATGATGCAAGTGCCTCAAAGAAGATATATCCCAATTGGCGATAGGCGAAGGAAACGCGATTTTTGAGAAATTGAAAACTTAATGAAAATGCTCATTCACAGGCGGGCAGAGTCTGTCAAAGCCAGTGGCATTTAAGACAACTTAGCATAGAACCCTTAAACAAGGATAAGCGTTATTATTTTAATTCCTCTACTCTTTTTCACTCCTTTTTTGAAATATCTGGATGCAGTCTTCTCGTTCAGATAACACTAATATTGCCTTTCTAAAGAAACATTTGAAAGCCTGACAAGTACCCTCAGCCTGTACTCTACTAGGCAAACTGTCTGTTGCACAGCACATCAAATTAATGTTGAATTTGAAGCAGTAATTAGGTCCCTGTCCCCTCTGGCTTGTAATTCCAAATTTTTGCCACCTTTTGTCCTTTGCAAATGTGAAAAAATTGCGGTTTCAATCAGTTCCGTAGCACGCGGTAGGATCTTAGTAAAATGTTTTATTATCGTCGAGGCATGGAGGGCGGAAGTATGTTGTATCATATTTCATTCAATAATTGGATTACATTCGGATCAGCATTTCTTTATGGATCATTGAAAACTACCGTTGTTCATATGACATATGTTACCCATGCCCAGGAAAATTGCTTTGATTCTAACAACAGGCGACGTCACAGTAGTCAATCGATACCATGGCGAAGCGAAATTGTTGATCCAGGAATTACCAAGTATTGTAACAGGTTGAAACAAAACTTCGCTCTGTGCTAAATACTTAGTTTTTTCTCACTGTAGGAATCAATCAATTAGGTGTTGAACAACACGAGAAATGTTCTGACAGACCGTTAAAAGTGAACTAACCTCATACAGGCATATAATTCGTTTTTGATTATTTGGCCTGATATTAACAGATACCCATTCGGTCGAAACGCTGGATAGGTATTAAAAAATGTGAGTTATTTATGCTGATAGCCAAGCGATTTAATTTTTTCCTGCTTGTTTTGCGAATTAAATTTTGCGTTGTTTAGGCATTCTTGACCAGGGTGAAGGTATATTGATAATATTTGATGACGTGACCGTCGACAAGACGTATGCTGCAGCTATTGACACAATACATGAACTAAATCACGTCGTTGACTCCTTATACCGGAAGGCCAAGAAACTATCATAGCACATACCGTAATACCAACTTCATGTAGAATTCGTTTATGTATTAAAATTTTTATAATCGGTCGTTTTTTATCACATTTGAAATCTGTTAACTCTTCTTTCAAAAATACAGTGCAGGATGAACTTTTAACCACTTTGCTTGATGGATGAGAAAAATTTGGCACCTCTTACACCACGTAGATAATCAAAATACGAAAGGTGACAAGGCTCGTAAATTCATATCATCATTTCATGACAAAGTTTGTCAGTTGTCACAATGCCTGTAGAGATGACAAGGAGATATATTTGTTTGATATCTTTGTTTGTTTTCTTCTGTGACATTGGACTACTACATTGCCATTTTCAGATTCTAGTTTTTTAGTTAAGTGACAGCGTATCCAACGCTTGCTACTATGGGTTTCAGCACCAGATAGTCTGAGACTGTAGCAGAGTCCTTCGACATACTTTTCCCAGATTATTGTTGGTTGTCTCCGAGGTCTTCGGCCAGTCGATTGACCAAATAGCAAGTAATTTTACCTTCCTTTCTGAAAGCATTTACTAGACGCATTTAAAACCATCGCAAGGGCGAATGTGGATTTCGAGGTGGATTTCTGTGTGCAGCCAATTGTAATCACGGGACAACGAATCTTTACATGTCTTTGAAGCAAGTCTCAATAATAGAGGAATATTCAAGAAAACGGGACAAACGGTTTTAGAGCCTCTTTATGAAAGTATACAAATGTGAGTTCTTTTCCTACCAATGTTTGGGCACGGATGCATGTATGTAACCAAACTACGCATCGGATGGGATGTACACAAACACGTGGTTTGGAATTGCAAGCTTATACCTTATAAGCTTTGATCCAATAGCGACGCTGAGTTAATTCGCATAGATTTCGATGGGTACCTAATGTATGTGTTCAACTTTATTCTCTGATTGAGGATTCTCCTGTGATTTACATCAGGTAGTAGGTAACGGCAAAAAATGCATGAAAATATTTTCGAACAAGCAATGATATATTGTCCCTCGTATTGTTCCAAAAGTTTTACCTACTTGAGAAACTGCAAATTTACAGATCATCGATATAGTTTTCACAAATAATCTGATCCTAAAGTGACTTGTGTAACGCACATGCTACGAAACACCTTCGAGACTAGGCTAGACAGGTGCGACTGTAGTGACGTTCAGGATTTCCGCCCACACCGGAAACGTGTCAAAAGCGATGTATAGGTTGGCCAACGTTTGACAGTGAATTGTAACGAACGCTATGCAGACGATGGATACGAAGAAACCTGCTCCAGCCTGGAAAGTAGGAACGGTAAAATGGTACAGTAATAAAATTATTCAAAGTATAGTTTCAACTTTAAATAATTATAAAAGAAAAAGTTTAATTATTTAGTCAATAGAAGCGTCGACAGGAAAATGAAAGATGTGTGAAGCGTTTCTAACTTTTATGTTCATTCGATTTGCCTATCCAACGGATGAACTGGGCAATATTCAAGTTCAGTGATACAAGCATTTGAATGCTCCACATGACTTGTATGGCTATATAATGCTTCGCAGACTCATGTTAAAAGCTATTCGAAGCTAAGACCGTATTTTTGACTTCAGTAGTATTACTAAAATTGCGGCTAATGAAGAACTTCGCCAAGACCAGATTTCACGACGTACTGCGCCGCTTCCTGCTCCTGGTATGTAGAGGGGGGCATTTAGGCAAACCCGAGATCAATGGTATCTGAACTCGTGCCTTGTCGGATGGATCTCGCATCATTTTGTTCGTTAGAGCCATTTCCCAATAATCACGAGCGATATTTCAGTACTGGTACTCTTTGTATGCTACCGCATAAGCATTATATGCAGTCCGTGCGTTTGAGTATATTAAATACCGAATGAGGCTCCTTCAAGACCAGATTTCATGACGTATTA
>UZAM01006647.1:15015-30446 GCA_900618415.1 Soboliphyme baturini
TCGTTGTAGTCGTTCAGAAGTTCAAGGCATTTCACCTTTCCAAGGCAGGCGTCACAGAAGCACGCTGATTTTGCCACTCTGGAAAACAAAAATCTCAGATTTGACATAAAACAGAACTGGCATAAAATACTCAAAAGATGGGCCTGAAACCGGCACCGGTACAAGGCATGGCATACTTCCTGACATGCGCTTCTCGAATAGTGAACTGCACTACTATCCTTAAAGCGTTTACAGATCATGGCTTGATCTTATGATGCACAGACAGCCTGAAGGAAGCTGTGGACAGGCCGTCAACGTGGGCTGGACGCATTAGTCGATTTCACTAGTAGCACATACTCAGATTATTGTGCGTTGTCATGCCTCTCATTTCAGCCCCCCTCCCACACACACTCAGAGTCACGAAAGAGCATCATTCTCACTAAGGTAACAAGCGGCTCGATCAGGAAGATGCCATAATGTTGTATTTCATCGCTGATTGCTTTTTCACACAATAATGACGCCTCATTAGTCGCAGGAACTCAGAGGCGAAAGTCGCTTTAGCATGTAAGCAAGAGTACCATCTGCTGGCAAAATTTATGCGTTTCGTTACAGCTAGCATTCAGCGTCACAAAGCAGCAGCAACACCACCAGAAAGATGCGGCCATCATTCCGTAAACTGATTGGTCAACTCGCAACCACAACTAAAAGAAATCTACCTCTTCCGTTGTTGTATATATACTAACTGTACCAAAAATGCAGCCATATTTAAGAAATAGGATTCAATCTGAATTTGTTTATTGCGAAGTAAAGTGCGTGCCACAGAGTCATTGAGGAACACCACCTTGCCAATGAAAACCAGAAGCATCAACGAGGCATTTTTCTTAGTGTAATTTCTTTTAGATAAATTTACCAATTATATGGGGTGTGTATAATTATCGAATGAAAACCGCACCCAAATATGGATTTAAGGAATACTGAAAGAATAAAAATTATTTGCATAGGCGAACAAGGCATAATAAAATTTAGTAGGTGTGGTCAGCGAAAAAATCGGAGTATATATGACCTTAAAGTTTAGCATGGAAGTTACCGTTGAAGGTAGCATTTACATGAATACCTTTCATCGGTTACACTGGTATTATTTGTCCAGTCGGTGTATAACACAATAAATTTTTATCAAGCTCCTTTAAAAATAAACCATTAAACCTGCCATCGGTTCTTCTCTATGAACTTTGCTAAAATTTCGAAGCCCATGACTACCATTTCTAGTCAAAACAAAGAAGTGACACTCCAAACTGCATGAAACGAATTTTTCGAGGCTTATTGTCAGATTCTGTAATTTAAGACATTTCCTGCCTTCACTCTGAGCACTAAAGAATGATATAATGCCAAACTTAGTGATATATGATCAGACATAAACCGCAGAGATGACAGTAGTGAATCCCGTTGAAAACTCTTGTTCAAACCATTCGTTAATCTGTTGCTCTATGTTCCTGTTGCCCATCATCATCTTTGCTTATGCTAATATTCTAGCTTTCTACATGATTTCAAACAGAGCCAAGGTTATATCTTGCCTAAGCCAGAAACTATCAAAGAATAAATCCATGATCACTCACAAACATTGTCATATGCAGTGTAACCTTATAATAAGAGAAAATATTGCAGGATATCAGTAACGGCAATAGCCTGTCAATGATTCTCTGATTTTAGCGTTCATTGAATACATTGAAACATGGGGCATAATCTTCATTCATTCTGGGTAGTCACACCTATTTCGACATAACTTTACAGCTGAATCAGAGGGTCTTGAGAAAAATACGAAGAAGCAAGAGAGTAGTGCAAACAGGTTTTGCACGGGAAGTGACAGGGATTGTTGTTTTTACAGGCTATATCAAAACCTCGCGGTTTGCTAGTAAATCCATAATACCGGGATTAAGTTTGTATAACATTTTGTAAAAAAAGTACTTACGATAATGACTTTTCGAACTGTTCTTTGGCCAGGTGCGACTCGTTAGTAGTGTAAAGTTGATGCCAGCCTTTCAAGCTGAGACACTAAAATACAAACTTTAACCGTGCATCATATAAATAATTTAAAAATGTGACCAAGAGGAGAATTTCGTGTTCATCTGAGCTTTTATACTTCATAAGGTAAACTTGATGTCGTTCAAAACGGAACTGACATGGTTTATATTATCCGTTGCAAAGTGGAAAATTAAAGTTATGAGCAGTCATACAAGAGGTTGAGTAGCTCACTTACCTGGAGGTCGTGCCTACTGCTGATGGAAAATGGGAGGAAGAGATCTACCAGCAAGCTGGAATGGTCATGAATGAGTCGAACCGTCGTGACTGAATCAGAGCTGAGTGTGAAGACTAAGGTCCTTGTATTCAAGTCGATCTTCATGTCCATGCCAACCTTCGTTCATGAGTCGTAAACCATTTCTGGAAAACTTCGATCCCCGGTACAAATGGCTGAATGGGCGTTTAGAGACGAGCCGCTGGCCTTACGCGTCTCGGTATGGTCCGGTATACAGATACCCGAGAGATCATTTGTATAGAGTCACTGCTTTTCCATATTGAGAAGTCACAAATGGGATGGCTTGGGCATGTATTGCGAAGGTTTTCAGAAAGAACGGCCAACCATCTACTACTTGCCCAACCGACCGCCCGAGAGCCCCGGGCAACAACCATAGGCAAGTAGGTAAAAGGACTCTGCTTTTGACTCATGGTATGTTCTGTCGATACTCAACCACTAGCACAGAACAGGGGTACGTCAGAGACATCGAAGGACTTATCTGCCTCCACTATCCGAACAGATAAAAGGTCGTCAAAACTGGCTCCTTGGCTGATAATCACAAAAATTAACTGAGTCATATGATATCCACTCCTAGTGACTCTGGCATTTGTTCATAAAATATTTGCATCAAATTAAATTTCGCTTATTTCAAGCAGTTGGGATTTCGTCAATGTACTTTGTTATGTAACCTCAGATAATTTTTGAACCGCATTTCTCTGACCGGTTGCTCAGTCGGTAGAGTGTCAGACTCAGAACCGATAAGTCTCGGGATTGAGCTTCTTCTGATCATTTATCTTTCTTCTTTCGGATGCTGATAAATGCGTACATCGTGTTGGAGGGAAACAGAAAAATGCACGTCATTCTTGCCAAAGAGTTCTAATCAGCGTCAACCCTGTATTTAAAAACTGACACTCGTGGCTAATGGCATGAAAATCGAAATCAGCAGCCAATCATTAAATTCATGACGAAGAGCTCCAGAAATAACCCCGTCGTGAAAGTGTAATGAATACCGGCAATACAGCTGTCACATATTTTCGTTTTCTTCTACTTCTCCAGCGTGCTGTGTTTTAATATACAAATACTGCGTATTATCTAAGTTTTCTAATAACTATTCTTCTAACTAGGGAGGTGTGAGCTTCGATTCCGCTCGAAGACAATCTATGTCTTATTTCCTTGAACGAGGAGCTCAGCACAGATTGCATCAGACCGGGTTTGCTCAGTCGGTAGTGCGTCGAACTCAGGACGAATGAGTCGCAACTTTAAGCCCCGTAGACTCGCTTTTCTTACTTCTGAGGTTGACAAATGATTACCACAGTGTGGGAAAGAAACAGGAATCAACACGCTTCGCCACACGATTGTAGACTCCGCCTTTAAAGAAGCATTCCTGGATTGAAGATCAGCACCGCGGCATCAGCTTCATGAGAAGAAAGTCGCCAAAAGGGCCCAATCATGAAAGTGAATGAAGAACGACATTCCAGCGGTAACTAACTTTCTACCATTTCCAACTGCGCTACTCTTCACAGTCAGCTGCAACATACAGTGATCTCGTAGAAACACCACAACCACCCCTTCACCCCTTAAAGGGACAAATATATGCTCTCAATGTGTCTCTGTCGCAACCTACCTTTCCTCCGCGGATGTAAGATTTTCTCCGAATGAAGAAACTTGATCCTTAACATCGTTCCTTTGGTAGACCCAAGGCTCACATTCGATTAAGCTTTGGCAACGACAGTATGACTGAAGAAATTATTCAGTACGCATCATCAAAGCCGGTAAAGAAACCAGTAACAAAATCCTCCTGAGAGAGATCCCTCTCGGACAATGACCCCCCCTCCCCCGGAGAAAGTACAGTTATTTAAAGTTCGTCATCTCTTATTTATCCAAACTATATAAAATTAATATTTTAGATCAAAACGAAAGCTTGCATGCTATCGCACGTAAATAGTCTGCAACATTGCTACCACAGTAGCTGCGAACGATGGTAAGAATCCGGGCATTTGAATGAGGATTCTTTTTCTTGGAGATAACCGGCCAGCATTTGAATGCAGTGAACTTTTTGCAGTGCTTGTTTCCCTTGAAGAAATCCAATAAATTTCCAAACGGCTGGATTGTAACTGCCAACTTGGACTGAAAATCTCTGTGCCATCTTTCCACTGAATTGTCTGATTTTTGGTAATTCTTCTTCGCATCTTTGATGCATATTTCATATCTCGATGGCATAGGCGGTTGCCGTCGTGTACGGCGTTGTGGCCTTCCAATGCAAAAATCTGCGAACAAATCTGCTACTGGTGTGCTTTCTGGAGGTAGAAATTCGAACAGTTCCTCAAAAGCATTGACAACTTCTTCTGTTGACACAAATGCTAGAACTGAGATCATTCTTAATTTTAGTGCGAAGTAGGAATCTTCTTAATAACATATTCTTGAATTTCTCGAATTCTTAAGCCCGCACTTTGCTATCCATTTTTCAGCTGACAGAGTGAATTTGCAAAAGGAATTCGCAGTTATGATAATTTCTTTTGAAATAGAACCGGTGACTTCCAAAGATCGATGCTGCCTGCACCACCCCCAATCTAGCAGAAAAATGACCTAATAAATCTCCTATTAAATACTATAGTTCTGAAAATGATCGTACTTGGAAAAAAATGAAGCTTCAATTCATTTCATAAAACTTTTCTCCTGAGAGCTCATCTTAATCAGTTCAGTCTAGCTCTACAGCTCAGAACAAGAAACCAGATTGCGGACTTCTGAGAACGATGAAGGAAAAACGACGATATATTCTTGGAGGGATTAACGCTCTTCTCTTCGAGTTTCAGCGGTCACTTGGAAACGCATGGAACATGGATCGGTTCCATTTTGTAAAGGAGTAAGAACACAGCAGCCTCGTTTTATAAATCTTGCTTTGTCGTAAGGTTTGGGTCGAGTGACTAGCAACTTTATAGCTGAATGTCCAGACATCAATTTTTCTGGTATCGAACTTTTGCAACTATACCAATTATTTTGGCGAGGACCGAAGAAGACTCGGTTCTTCCAGAAGACCAGACTAGGCTCCGCCAGCTCGATGCTGTGTGAAAAATTTTTTCTCTGATGATGTGGAAGCTCTTGCTCTATGGCAGAAGTTGATGAGCAAATTAAAACGTGAGAAAAGTGACGAACAAAAAATAGTTCATAGAAGTAGATGCTTTGAAATAGTGCTATAAACAAACACAACGCAATGTCGATTCTTCTAAGTTATTTTGGCCAAGTGTTAGACAATGAAATTAGTCAAACTTAAATTTGAACAATTCTCACTAGAGCGTTTTCAGGATTCGTTTTAAGACATCGCTCGATGAACTCTTCCGCGTCGTCGTATTCAGCCGTTAGAAACTTGAAGAAAGCAGCGGATAGAACGTTCTGCAAAATAATTACCTGTCATAAATTAATTTATGAAATATTTTTCTACCTTATTATTAGCAGACCCTTTTTGAGACAAAAATTTTCTTTTCAATTGCGCTATTGCATCATTGTCTAAATCAAACAGTGCAGAAAAATTAATATAATTCAATAATGAAACACTAAAAATTGGCAATAGTTGAATAATACCTAGCAATAAAATATGCACAACAATTAAAACATACTGAAGTGATCTTCACAAAGGTAGACATGATGAGATTTCACGAATTACTGGAAGCTGCATATCAAGGGAGCAAGCAGAATTTAGAAGTAGACTTAATATAACGGTTCATCTCCAGGTGGTACAACAAGTAATTCAAATAACAGCGATTATCTGCTTTCTCTCTGCCTGGGGTTCGTCGATTTCTGGAAAGCTGTCGACTCTGTCTACCCCCGGTCCGTACTGGCTTCCTTAAAGAGCCAGTTTATCGAGAAATGATATAGAGTCCTCATTGTCATATATTAAAATACTGCAACTGCATGAAACATAAGTAAGCGTACAACCGAACAAGACGCCTGAAAGGGTGATGCAGTATCACCGAGTTAATCACAGCAACCTTAGGAGAGATTTTCAAGAAACTTCATTTGAACAGTTATGGACAGAGGATAAATCTGAACTACTGAAGCCACTCACGGTTAGCATATGGCATTCAGATCCTGTCAGGGTCATCAGAAGTACTCCAAAGAAGAACTGATGTCCTGTAGGACGTCTCATCAAATATTAATGAACCTGAAATAGACTCCGGCCATGTTTAACAAGTACATTACTGAGAGACTTGATGAAGTCAAAGGACTAAGACATGACGAGGTGCAAAACTGCGCATATCTGAGATGGCTCATCTCCATAATGGAGAAATGATTGTAAGAAATTTACAGCAGACTGAATGACATGGGGAACTTTAAGATGATTGAAAGTGTTCTTATCCGGGAAAATGCCCTCGTGCTTGAATCGGAAAGTTATCGAACATTGTGTACTTCTAACGCTAACCCATGGATGCGAAGTTTAGTTCATAATTTACAGTAATATATCCACAAACTTCCGACTATGCAACGCACATGGAAAGATGGCATACTGGAAATAACAAGAATAATTAGGAGGATGATCTGATCTATATGAACATAAGCAGTGGTCTGCGATGTACTTGCACAGGTGAAATTGTAGCAATTGGAAGAACACGCTGCATGAAGAACCAAAGACACATTTTACTGAATTCAAGACAAAGTAAACGGCACGTAGGAAAACCCCTGATCAATGGCAGGATGAGATGAAGAAGCTCAGTGAATCGAAATGAATAAGAATCACGGATAATAGAAATTTATGGGCAGTCTTCGAGAAGCCGTTATCTAGCAATAGATTGAAAACAGGCAGACAATGAAGATGATGTAAATTAGTCATATCCGATACGTTATCAGTTATAAGTTATTGACTTTCATGTAAAAATGTTTCCAACTTTAAATTGACGGTTAAACTTTGTGTTGATTCTTAGTCAACAATCAGGCGGGTAAAATGAATTGCCGCTGCAAGGAACGCGCAACATGTATGCATACAAGTACGTTAGAACACCAAGTTGTTCGAACCGTTAGTAGGTCAAAGTTTTGACATCCGTTTCTCCGCTGGTTGCACAGGAGCCCCGCGGGGCGAATGTTTTGCACAAGTTAATTATCAATCAATAAGAACGCCCCAGTCCTGCACCAGACACCCACCCTGCACTTTTAATGCGTAAAACTGAGCTGCACTGTCAGTGCAATTGTCCTCAGAGGTAGGGTGATGTTATTCGTGCCCTTGACTACATTTTTAGACCGTGAAGAGCAAATAATGACCAAGTAATGGACCCTAATTACTAGTCGTAATGAGAAGTGCATTTTCTCTATTCGATGTGAGACCGTGGAAACAGAAAATAATAGATTTCCTCGTTCCTCACGGTATATTTTTATATCCGTCGATGAAAAGACGTGCAACGGTTACCACGTTGGTTCGCAAATCTGACAAATGTCGGTGGGACCAATTATTTTATCCTAACAAATGGTCAGCCATTTGTCGTCAGAGAAGCAAAATGATAAAATAATGGATTGATGATGATCAACTCAAGCGGAAGATTGGTGGAGGGGTCGTTGTTTAAACTTACTGCAGAAGAGAACATGCAAAACAAGTCATTCTATGTCCTGCCTAAATCAGCGTTGTTCTTTAAACCTGATTGTTGTAACACATTTTCTTCGATTTTATTATTTTGCCTGTAGTCATTTAATTACCTCAATCATTGCTCTGGGTATGAAAATGACAGAAATTGCTTATCACCGATGAAAAGTATGGATTGGTCATGATGACTGCGTATCTGTTAAAGAAAAGGATTAAGATATTTTAATGAAGGCAATGATATTCGAAGTTGTTATTGATCATGAAGGTGGTTCAGTGAGAATCCTGAACAGCGACAGAAGACTGATTCGACTTTCCCAGTGAAAAATCTGGGTGAAGCGACTGCCGGTGCAACGATGCCATACGCAAATAAAAAATATTGGCACAGATAATGAATTCTGCGATTGACTCATTTTCTGAGGAAAGTTGATTTAACAGATCTCAGTGCTACAGCCGCTAAGTTCATAGCTGTTTTACTGACACCAGTAAATTATGCTCTTCATCCACGAAATGTATTTGCTTAAATAAACGTAACTTCGTCACCGATTGTGTATGACGTTAAATCACATTTTACTGTGACCTGTACCAGAGGAAGAACAGCAAAATTTTGAACCTGTATCTTCGTATGTCTCATGCACCCGTATGAGGCCCATCATTGCCGCCATTGACGCGTTTATGTTTGCTTCAATGGTCTGGAACACCTTCTGCGATTCTTCTAATTTGCCTAAAAATTAAGGAGATCGATCATTCAACTAATATTCACTACGTGGCAACAGTAACCTTCAGCAAGTAACGAACATCCATGAAAGACTTGAATCAAAGGATTACTGCTAAATTCGCCTGAACGATTTCTACACACTTCTTGAACTTTGGCAAAATCCTTATCGCGAAAATAATAGAAGAGTTCTGCCTAAATTAATTGCACGTATCTTGCAGTAAATAGTTGTTTACCATAAATCAGCAGGCATACTAGTGTTTGAATTCCGCTTTCGTCCATGTCTGCCAGTTGTCTGGTTGCTCGGTAACGCTTTGCGACGTTTCTTCATAGCGTTATCGATTGCATTTGCATGACGCGGCAAAATCCGAGTGACGGTCAAAATCAAATCAGTGATAAGCGAGCATGTGTTAATTATTAATTAAATGATATATAAGTCCAGAGAGAATGTAGGTCTAACATTCTTACACAACTTATTCGGATCATGTACGAAATTTTCGATTTTCACTCGGTGCGCAAGTTTAATGGAAACTGCATTTGAGCCAAACTTACCTGTTCGACCATATAAAATCTCACGCCGCATTGAAGTGTATGAATGCCTCATTTATTAGTTTAAAGGGTGCTGTCCATAGGTGACGTAATTTGGACTACCCAAACAATAAACGATATAATTTTTTGCACTTCTCTATGTAAATTATGCGATTATTTTGCAATCATAACTAGCCATTTTTCATAATCCACTTTTATGACACCTCATCACATGAATCATCTGAAGGGGCTGGCATTTGGCGACGAATCGCGCCGGTCACAACACTTTTCACTCTCATAATGCCTGAAGTTTGGCTACCCGCTAGCAGGGCTGACAATGGCTTGGGTAATTTTGTACACACGGCTCCTTAAATTGCATCAGGTTTTATTAATCAAGGTTGTCATTTTTAGCCTTTGACGAACCGACGTCTAACCGCAAGACCTTAATGGCATTTAAAATTTTTTCAAACGGACGGTGCTTTCGTCTCGATATGAGACTAACATTAGGTATTGTGATTTTTCTCTGAGGATCGGAATTGCCGAGCACGAGACCTGTCACGCAGTGGTGGCCTCACTGCTGCCTATTCGTGACTGCTTACATGTCGAAGCTAGCGTTCATATCTGGAGTTCATTCCCTTATCTGTAGCCCTTGGACACACTAGATGACCAGCAACTAGGCATACTGCACGATACCACATATAGTTACAAAGTGAAAGGCGCAAAAAAAATGCACCGCGGACATTGTGATAACATATGTATAATGAACGTTGCCTCCTTTGTTCTCTGGATGCATGCAAGTTCCTCGATAAGTCAACTTGAAAGTCAGCTAAATGTGGCTCCGCGGAGTGGTAAACGTCCGTTCTGGTATATACTTTATTGGTTTGAAAACGCGTAGGTCGCTGAAAACAGCGACAAGGTTCCAGCGCTTTATAGAGAGGTAAGGTATCATTCATCAAGCTTTGTTACGCCAAATATTTCTTTCGCATTACCGTATAATCATCCTAAGGTAAAATAAGTGACACAGGAAAAAGAGACTTTTATGCCTTTTCTTTCAAGTTAAATGCATTAGCCAAATACCATTTTCTGTTAACAGGCTATCGTTATTTGCGACGATTAATCCTGTCGTTTAAAGTCGATAAACTTCCACGAGCCGTGAAGCTGATTCACATAAAGATTAATCTACAGCTGACCTTGACACATGTGATTTACTGCCGGAGCATCTGAAGCAATGAATACAGAACACATGAGTAGTCGTTGCTCTCTATGACTCTATATAAATGCATTTATATTGGTTATAGAATTCGGCATAAATGAATTTAATGACATGACACCTTGCAGTGCAAAACTGTTGCGGATATTGCTTGTCAGTCAGAAATCAAAATGGCAGCATAATCTGTGATAATATTCAGAGCTCATTTAAAGCTAAAGGTACCTTCTTCTTAAAATTTCGAGCTAATGTGAATGTTAAAATCATCTGCAATCATTTTCCTTCCACTCTACTTACTAAAAACGCGAGTTTTTTGGCACAGTATGCAGTATTGCATCGGTGTACCATAAGTGCTGTAAATCCATGAGCGTGACCGACTAAAATGGTCAATAAACAACCAACTGTAACACGACTGTAAACAATCGCTTTGTAAAATTTTGTAGAGTGACATGATGATATTCTTATGGTACCAGTAGTGTCCAAAATTATGATTACAGTAGTTAGCCCCGGAAATTTCGGTGTTCTCCATTTTACATAAACTGGCGGTTCGGCCAATGCCGTATTCTCTCCATGACTGTGTAGTTGCAGAGCCATAGCGGGTTTCAACCTATAATTCGCCTATATTCTCTCTTTGGACAACGTTATCTGTCTGATAACACAGCCAGACGCATGAACAGACAGTACGTTGCTGTTTATATTGCAGTTGATGTTACCCATCATTCATGCACTTATTGTTGGCTTGTCAGAAAGCGAGTCGATGTTCCTCTAATCTCATCTCTTCTTGAGCAGTTTTCAAGATTGAAATCGGGTTACACGTAGTGTCGATTAACCCAGTGGATAGTCAGCTATTAGATGGGTCAAAACGAAATGCGTCTACAATTGGGGATTTAATCAGTCAGCACGCCGCAAACACACCTCATCCATTCTTGCACGATCAGCCAGAATACCATGCTGGCCCGATTGTCGCAAGACACATCCTTGCGGTCAGTGCCTCGAATCCATCGAAAAAACGTGGGGGCTAGCTTCTTGCTTGAGGGGATTCACAGTAAAGGCGGAGGTTAGTACCTGGGCAAATTTGAACCTTGCACATCCAGAGTTCAAAGTCGCTGTTAGCCATCGTGACACCACGTCCTTTGAGGTGCACTTTTTATCGAGTGGTTGGTCAGCATTTAATTCTAGGCGTCATTCCTTGTGGATTACTACTGATATCGTTTCAACGTTTCTTCAGCCAAAGGAATTCAGATAAGGAGAGCACCACGTGAGACTTTCTTCGTGGGCAGATATGATTGACGAGAGACGAGCATCCACCATCTCAACCTAGCAGATTAAACCTTGTACTATGTTCAGACCCTCTCTCCAGCAAAAATTGTTTTGCATAACATTTTAAAGTCCAATTTTTACTTGAAAGCTGATATATTCTATTTCCATGATGGGTGGTTTTATATTCGGATGCAACGTTATCAAACGAGGTTTGGCGTATTGTACGTTATAACTTGCAGATCGCTAAATTACCGTAATATTACTAAGTACGATATTTATTTCCAAGTATGTCGTAATTTATTAGTGAGGTTTGTCTCTGTGTACTCCTATATTTGCGATTTTCGTGTATATTCTGTTTGAAAAATATAAATGGTTTCTTGATAAAAAAATATGTAAGAAAAGAGACGGTTATAAATCTGAAAATATATATTTATTACGTGATGCTCTCGAAACCCACAATTACATCACTTCTTCAGCATAAATGAACATCGTATAGATAAGGTATCTACATATGTTATTTGTGTTTACTTGCGTATTTTCATCGCTGAAAGCAGTATAGCCGTAGCAGAAATTATTTAGCTAGCTGTTGAGTATTTAATGAGTCAAAACCTGAAGGGAATTGCTCCTTGCCTTCTGTGTTTTGCCGCTAGGCGTTCAAATACCTGTTTGATCATATACTTTGAAATGAAGTACTGACAATAAATGGTACAATCGGCGAGAGAGGATAGACTTGTCCCAGAGAAATTTAGCTTTAGAGTGAGAGGAGACACTCCAACGTTCAGGTATATCTACCGAGGTAGTCAAAAAATTCGGCTTTGATCGTATGCAGATAGATCACTTGGTTACTCTTTACTTGATTCATTTTCGACTATTTCGATCATCACCGGTAAAAATACTTTTCAAACGACAGTAGATGACATTCTGTTCACGTTATAGCACGATTTTTGCGTTACCTCTTCGATTTTGTGCGATCTAAATCATGTACCTGCTGTGTCTTTTCTCAGATTTCGTATTTCATGTTATCACAGTTTTGCTATTGCTCTTGTCCATGGAAGAGTCTTCGTTAAAAATCGTAAGTCGATAGTCTAGTTTCTGGGCGACGACGTCAAAGCCAGTCGAATTGTACTTTGCATTATTTGAGATCCCTGATCGGTTTTCCCACCCTATTTACTCGCTGCTGTTAAAATGACTTCATCGAATGCGAAGCCGTTTCCGGCCTAGTCTTGGTCTGTTACACCAGCCAAGGAAGGATAAACAGCAAAGTTCATGGCAGTTGGCCTATCTGAGATCATCACCATGAGCCGTTTGCATAAAATGAACGTCTTTGGTTTGTGTTGTCCACTGTATCTGCAGGTTTTCAATACTTCTGTTACAAGACTCCGGTTGCTGCACGGTCGAAGAACATATCCCACGCCGAAAGCAGCTCTGACTTTCGGACAAGCGCTAATAACCGAATGCCAACAGTCATATAAAGAGTCTTTGTTGCTATTACTCGATACATTTGTCAGGGCATGGCATACATGACATTCAGCGTCGCCTGTGTGGCACTCACGCGACGGACTAGGATTCTCTCCCACACCTGGTCCACAGAAATGACCGTCCGAATTAAATTAAAGGGTAAGTGGACACCCACGCCACTACGATGTCATCTTTAGTGATCTTACCTCCGAAATGACCACCCGTCCTGCAGATTAAGGGTATCTTTCCCTTGGAAGTGTGCTTCCATGGCCGCCAGTAAATCGTGTTTGTGCCGACGGGCCGTACGACAGAAATCGTATAACTTACCTTCGCCAGACAAGGAACGTACTGTCCAATGAGTAACATGAAATTGTAGCTCTTATACTGTTGACTGGTGGAATCACCGGTTTCTTGGTTTTGGTTTCTCGTTTACTCGTAATTTGCGGAAACCGCAAGTTGCGTGGTTCGTTTCAGAGAGAGCAGTTAATTCGCCGCCGTTCGCTAGGAAATTAGCCTAACAACGGTGAGAACCTGAATTGCCATCGAGTGTGTTCTCTGCGTGTTGCTCATACTTAACTCTGTTTCCTCGAGACAGAGTGAAATAGACGCGAAATCTTTCGTACTTTCATTTTATCAGATTTTGTACAGCAAAGAGCTGTTCCTTTAAACAGGGGGCATCGGCGAATTCTCCCCGTTGCAGAGAACTACAGTCTTGCTGTGCAAAGCTGTGGAGAGACTTACTCCTGCGTTTCAAAGCAATAAGCTAGCGAGCGAGTAGTTAGTAATGCCTTTTCGACCGTGGATAACTTGGGATGACAAAGTATCCCTTTCGACGATCATTCTTTTGTACTGTCTAATCTTTTAATATATATTCATCTTCATTGTGCACTACTTTGGGTCGTTGGAGCAGCTGCCAGGTGGCTTCAATGGATATTCCCAGTGGAGAAGCGCAGAAGCACCGAGGTCTAGATTCCAATGCACAACAAGGCCAGATCTGTATGATCGATCATTTAATTGACGATTTTCAGTTGGGCTGTCTTTAATGCAGCTTTGTCTAGAAAGTGCAGCGAGCGTTGAGAGTCCGTTCTGTAGCATCCTCATGGATTACTGATACGCTTACATTTTAAATAAGTGAGTTGCGAGAGTAACAAGGAATGAACACCCACTGATGATGAGCAACAGATCTTTAAAACTCTCATATCAGTTAAAGATTGTGCACTTTGTCATACTTAGTACTACCATGAAATCATACTTTGGTTGTTGGTTGCCCACAAAAACGGTTACTCTCGATGTACTGCATACCGCACAGCGTCGTTAATGCCTATTTCTTGATTGCCGCATTTTTTCGTTTAATTTTACCTGCTGACTTTATATATTGATTCCGACAGGATTTAATTGTGGTTGCGAAAGCCTGTACCTTAAACAGCTGACATCGTGAACTATGGATAGGTAAACGATTTATTTTGAAAATTTTTTGTGTAATTCTGACTGATAATACCTTTTAGTGTCAAGGATGTCAAGGACAATGCGGAAGAAAGTCTGAATCGGGAACGAGATCATGACCGAGACCGCAAAAGCCATTATGACGGTTACGACAGAGACTCTACAAACAACAGAAACAGCAGCTCTCACCAGAAGAGGAGACACCACAGCAGCGACAGGCACAGGCACAAACAGAGAAATTACGAAAGTGATAAATCACACAATAAAGAAAAGTACTGAATTTTGATGCAGTAGACAAATGTTCACCGACTGTCGTTGTAAATGGGATATCAATTAAGAACCAAAATGGATGGCGTTAAAACTAATTTTAATGGCAAAGAAGAGGGCATTAACGATGACGATGAATTCGATAATGGTACGGTGATGAAATCCAAAAAAGAGCCGCTGTCCCTTGAGGAACTGCTCGCCAAAAAGAAGGCCGAGGCGGATGCATTGAACAAGGTACGAGTCCGGTGGGATATTATCAAGTTGGGAACAGTGGTTGAAAAATATAAAAATTCTCAAGCAGTCAAGTTAAAAACGGTTACGGCTTTAATTAATGGCGATATCACGTTAAACTGGCCCTATCTAATATTTCAGCAGTTATTGAGCCATTGGTATAGGAGTATTCATATAATGAACCAACATGCAACAACAGGCAAGACGCATAGTATTGATGCAAAGAATTATGAGGAAATAATGAATTGGTGGATAGAAAGTTAATGCAGATAAATATTTAAATACGTTGGTTAACACGTTAAGGCATCGATTCGAACAGATTCCGCATTTCTTATTCCTTGTCCAGAGTCAGAGCTATCTTTGGGATCACAGGTTTTCTGTATGTTTCAGCCCCTGCAGAGATGGCGACGTGTTGAAACGTTGTGGAATGAGATCCTGAAATGCGTTTAGAAAGCGCCTGCTGCAGGGTATGGAGAGGTTCGATTGAAAT
>UZAM01006647.1:51650-72726 GCA_900618415.1 Soboliphyme baturini
TACAGAAAAAGAGGAAAGCGAGAGCATTTGATTAGGATTCACTTACAGGGAACTGGACAACAATGCGGACAGACATTAGATTACGACAAGGTGGGTTTCGAGAAATATGGAGTCCTAGGTTTAAGCAGTAGTGAGTAGTATCAAACAGTACAGAATACCGCGCCAAAAACTGTGAAACGCTCCCTGTTAAGGAAATACTGAGACAAGGAATTAATAGGCAAATTGTTACCAGGATTTTGAAACTATTTTTAAAATAATATTTGAAGATAAAAGAATAACGACATTTGCAAAACGATGTAAGGTTGTATGATGACTCGATTGGAAATAAGGATGCCAAAAAGCAGTGGTGAACAGTGACAAAAGGGACAACGAACGAGTAATGATCCGTAATACCTCACTACTGGGAGGGATTATTAGAAAGATACATTAAGCATTTAAGAAAAATACCAAACTGATCATGAATAAGCACGCACAAATTATGCTGATATAGTGGGAAAGCAATTAATGTAATAATCAGGCGTGAAGCAGAGAGAAAAAACAAGTGATTAAGAGCCGTACAGACGATGAGCGACTGAGTCGTAAGAATTAATACAACATTTGCAAGAAGGCTACTCTTTGTAAATTTATATGACAGGCGACAAGTGAAAGATCAGGGAATATTTCCAAGCAGACGAATGTTAAGGGCACGAGTATATAGAGCACCTACAATGCTGCATTCTGAAACTGAACCCGGGAGCTTATCTGCATGGTAGAAGCTCAGTTTTACCGAGCAAAAACTGCTGAAATTAGTGCCCTCGCAAACCAAATGGATATCCAACTATGATGATGGATGAAAGTCACTGAATGAACAAATTAAAAAATCCATGATCAAACAAATCGCAAAGGAGCAACTAAATTAATTAATTAATACCTAAATAAGCGAACACCCTACAAAAATTTGGTAAGATACGTTATCAAACTGATTTGCAATAATGCTAGCAAAAATAGGCAATGTGCGTCATTCTCATCTAACTACTTCTAAAAAAAGCTAATCAACTAGGCTAAGGCAATGGTAATGAAACATCACAGGCATCACAATACATGAATTCAAAACCGCACTAATTCGTGAGCAGAATAACTACCTGCTCGATGCACCGAATCATCTAATTCAACCGCTTTTCATTCATAGATATAAATAGCATTACTCACCAAAATCCGGTCTGCTCATCGGTAGGGCGTCTGATTCATAACCGAGGTTCAGAACTCAAGCCTCAGTTGGGTTTTTGTTCCTTCTTTTCGAGACTGATAAATGAGTATCTACCATACGTAGGAAACAGTAGACTATCCGCAACGCCCATGCGGTCATCAATCTGAGATATATGTTCAAAAAATAAGGCATTTCCCGCCGTTGGCACCGAAATGGTTAGCGCTGTAGCATAATCTTCATGAAAAGAAAGATGCCACAAAGAGCACAAAATCAGCAAAGTGTAGGGGAGAGCGATATTTCAATGGTGACAAAGTTAAATTTGCCTTTACTTAGTCAACATAAAGAATGAATGAACAAATGAAAGCAGCTCTGGCTAAACAGTAACTACGAAAGGAGATTTGATAAGCAGGAAGCTATCCTCTGAACTAAATATATTGTAAAAAATATGGCGATGTTCCGTTTGTGCTGAATGATATAGCCATGCTTCGTATGTTCAAGCAATAATATACATTCATTCATTTATTTAAAAATCAGAAATCAGAAAATCAGCTGAAATCCTTCCTGCAACAGGCTCCAATAATCTGTTTGTCCGCGGGTTGTTGGTGATTAACCAGAAATTTAATTCAAGATCGATTAATCACACAATAATTCAAAGAAATTTGAGGTCGTGAGATACGAGAATAATGATGGAAAAGCTCTTACTGGAACTAATTTAACAAATCAAAATCCTGCTTGGATGGGACCAACTTTCGGCCGGAGTTTCCAGCCTTCATTATCTAAGCAACCGAAGATAGAGTAACTCGTTCGTGCACTAGTAGCCATACTGAAAAATAGCGTCAAAACCGGCTAATTTATACACAACGCAAAAGATGCTGTGATCAGTCGGGTAGTCGACGAATACCACTGATGCCAATACCACAGTACTGATCTACAGTATCTTTTGTATTGTGCATTAATAAAGTTTTATGCCATTTTTTAATAATCCAAGCAATGGACTAATCACTCATTAACATGAACTAACTTAATGGGGATTTAAAAAATCACTTCGTTGAACTGAATAACGATCGCCTGCAGAATATGCAAATTAGCCAATAAATCATTACATCGGTGAACTTACATCAGCTTCCGACTTGCGAACAAAATCTGGATGAGTTTGTTCGATCAAACAATCGACGAAACTAGTCTAAACGAAAACAACTTGAACCAAGAACAAATACGATTAAAGCGTCAACCTTTCCGTGATGCAGATGACCAGCTAATGCGACATTCCTTACCAACAGAGGGCAATCCATTAGATCAGCGAGATATTCTTTTTCATAGACAGTGTTGGGAAGGTCTTGTTCAACGGCCTGAAATAAAAGAATCTGATATACCTGAAAATCTTTCAAGAAAAGCAGAAAAGCACTTGAAATTTTTTCTGCCTAATCGGTTTGATGATTGGTTCCGTTAGTGGTTGTGTGTCTTCTTCCTGGACAACCGTCTCAACGTCAGGGCCATACAGTTCCTTTGCCGTTGGATAGTATTTTTTGTCTTCATGCAAAACAACCGCTTGTTCAGAATTTACTTCTAAAACTGCGCCTTCGGTCTCCATAGACTCTTCCTGAAATCACAAGTCACCGTAAAAGGTGAATCCGCACAAACTGCTTCTGTTACTTGATCTATTTCGACCACTTCTTCAGGTTTCGCTGAAGCATCATATTGTTCTTCTTCTTCTTCCTCATCGCTTTCGATTTCTGGCCCGATATAATTGCCAAACTCGTCGTACAATTCAGTATCCATCTCTGTATTATGCAACTAAATAATGCACACACTAATATTCATGATTATACTTGAAAAAGTCGAATGACGTGAACGTTCTCTTATTTAAAGGCCTATACCCTGTCTTTCAGTCAGTTATTAAAGTATTTAAGGAGAAAATATGTAGTCACGAAGCACCAAAGAGAAGACATCCCACGGCATGACTAAATTAGATCATCAACCGGTCCCTTTTATTCGAAGGGCTTGGAGTTGCAATCCCTTTCTCGACCGCACCGAAGTCGCGCGAGTTCCTTTCTTGAGTGAATTAATTAACATGAAAATTTCATTACGTGCGTGAGAAATGGCACCGGTACCCCTAGATGGCCCATTCCTACTGTGTCACTGCTCCATTCATGAAAGAAATGAACTGTCGATATCGCCTACAAGTGCACATTAATCCCTATTCATATCCTGTCAATAAGTGATCAAATAGTTGACGGATTCCTCCTATGAACAGTGGTTTCCCTTATCTAACAAAATATGGCTTTGTCACAAACAGACAAGACGGTCACTTCTACTGAATTCAGTCCTTGGCTTTGGATAAGTTTTTAATTCTTTCCATACTTTCTTGACCCTTCAGTGTTGTTGGTGTATACAGAAATAAATCTGGAAGAATATAAATTATCCAACAGATTGAAGTTGGTTAACTATTCTTGTTGTCTTCGTCAATTACGCGAACAAAATAGAAGTACAGAACAGAAGAGAAACCTAGATGCCTGACGTCTGTAAGGCGCATAAGATAAACCGCATTAAAAGCACGTCCTTAGTTGTGCTTTTGACCAATAGCAAGAAACAGAAGTTCAGTCGAAACCAAGAACAAGGAAAACCACATTATACCTTGACGCAGCAGCAACTGAGCACAATCGAGACTTTGTTTACCGTTTCTGCACGATAAACCTTTAGTTTCCTTATCAACTGTACATGTTGTTTTAATATTGTTAGGCATTTATCAATCAGACTGCAAACAACTCTCTAATTCTGGCTATGTAAGTAACCATTATCAGTACTGATGAAAGTAACAAGTATTAAAGTAATATAAGAATACACGCTTCCTAAGTGATTTGCGTTAAACCAGCAGCTTCAGCGGAACTGAAACACTTCTGAGAAATTTCGATGGATAATTGGGTAACATCTGACAAATATCTGGCGAAAGATTGAGAAATGTTATTAATGAATATACTGACATATTTACTGAGCAATATCACATTCTAAATTTCACTTTCTAGAACAACGATGATGCTAAAACAACGAATATAATGGTGCTTTATTTAGAAAAACTGAATGATAAACTTCAGTAGAATTTTTCATAGTTCACATTTGCAAACAAGACATAATTTTGTTGAAATATTCAACGAATACCCGCTGCGGCACACAAGCATTTTTCACCGTATACAATTAACCTTTTGATCAGTTATGAAAGACAATATTCTGTGTGCGGTAACGTACCAAAAGCTTGCTGAATCTGTAGGAAGGGTTATTAATTGAGAACTCATAGCCAACAGAATATGAGCAACAAAAGTTTTAAATTACCAAGGCAACAGCTGCAGTAAATAAAGGTAATATTATTATAAAATCTTTGATAATGTTTAATGGAATTAGTTATCAGTGTAACGGCAGTGTTGCTAGAGTATAGTGATGAGTTTGCAACGAGAAATGCACTCGAGTTTAATAAGTGTGCGTTTTTTTACTTAAATCTTGTAATTCCTTTATCACTAACATTCAAAAAATTTGCTAATAACAACTACCTCTCTGGAACAGAATTCATTTAGAAATGGTAGGGCAACTAGCCTAGATTTGACTCTGGGATATATCCCGCTACCTTGAGATTTGTGATAGTTGCGAATGTTGTATAAGTGATTAAGTACTCCATGAATCTGCACTAAGCTATTTAGATAATTAAGTGAAAAAAGTTTTTAAGATAAATTATTATTTGGAAAATAATAATAATCTAAAACGAGTGCATGGAACCCTTTGAAAACCTCACTTACAGCACATCTGCTGTTTAAAAGTGCCTTTCCTCTGCAGTGGAAAACCATCTTCTTCAATTAACATGCAACCTTTTAGCTGCATTATGATCTACCATGCAGAAGTATGTGCCACTCTACCATTGTCCCATTGGCTAACGTTTGCCCGCGCTCCTTGACGAACCATAGAGCATCTGAACCCCAGGTACGATTTTAGATTACGTTTATTCACGATCCATGTCTCGCTTCCTGTAGGACTGCTAAGGGAATTGGCTAGAAGCTCTTAAGTGACCGTTCGAAAATACTGCAGCTTATGCATTCGATAAGAAATCTACCCGCTGATACTGATTCGTATATCTGTGGCATGTTCTGTAATTATGTTCCTTCTTACGCCATACCAAAATATTTAACCTCTTACCATTTCATCTGAATCCAATCATTCATAGAAGTACAACACTATTGCTACCATCGGTTTGCCTTTGATAATATATGGCCTTCAAACGTGTTTAACGAATCATATCGGTAGAAAAGTTGTTCATCGTTGTTTTGCAAGTGCAAAATTTATCCACTGCAATCTGTGAGTGAATCTAGCTGATCCTCATAACGAGGTTTACATGTTTCGTGATGGCATTGTACACAGCCCTTCCTACTGCTGAACTGCAAGAGAACTTCTCGTTCCACCAGTCTGCTGTCATGTCAGAAAAAATGCTGGAACTCAGTTTTAGAATCAATGGATGATAAAACTCACCACAGTTTGCAACTTTCCAAATTAAATATATGATTTATCGGTTTTGTTATCAAGTCGATTATTCAGTGTTGGATATCAACAACATACATTCATAACGCCAAAACTGTCTTTACTGAAAGAAAAATGAAAGCACTATTAATAATTCAGTTTGCATGCTGTCCACCTTGAAGAAGAGGTAACAACGCCCATGCGGAATTCTACAGATCGCACTAATAAGTTATATGTGCAAGATGGAAAGACACCGTCATGCCAAGACCAACCAAAGCAAAAACAGCAATGCCACCCACATGAACAATCGCGAAAGGAACTGTTCTTCATCGTGTTGTCGAGTGCCAGGGGATGCTGAAAGAGAAAACATTAACAAGACAAGTTCAACCATGAAAAAGACATTCATGATTTAAGATTTTATTGCCTATTAAATCTAACAATTGAACCTGCACGCTAGTGAAAAGATAAAATATCACAGAAAAGAACCTAAGACTTCCCAAATTTCAAAAAGAAATCGTACATCTGTACGTGATAAAAATACGGGCATTCACTAGGGGAGAGGGAGTCGAGCAAAACCAGTACATTCGAATTACCAGATTTTCAAGGGAAAGGGAAACGGAATACGAATTATAACAAATCCTGAGTAATCCGTTCTGACACGAGTATCGCAGAACTTTCGTAATTTCCTGAGTGAATACACCGTAACATAAATCGATCTCATCACAGAACTTCCCACCCTTTACACAAATTTTACATTTACAGGGGAATAATGCTACCTAAAGTACTGTTGGCTAGTCAACGCAAATCTGACTGTTACACTTAACATATGAAGGGTAATGCTCGCCAATCGCCTACAGCTCATTTCTGTTAGTACTTTGAAGAACTGCATCCAGCCCTGAATATGAATGCCAAAGAATTACCCTATGGCGTATCAGCAGAGGGAGAAAGAATACCTGTTTGGCTAAATGACAGAACTGCTACTTCGACACCTGTAGCGACCTTAGGCAACTCGTCGTTCAGCTTTATATTGCATTTTGGGTATCACAGCAAGTCACACAACTTTCCTGTTCTTTGAAAGATATCACTGAAAGCATCCAGTTTTGAAGAAAAAAGGCAGAATAAAACCTAAGAAGCGCTGGTGTACAAGGGGAAGAATATATGCTATGGAAATGCCATTTTAGCCTGATGTACTAAGAACCCTTATTTCTTTATAAAGTTTCGATTATACAACATACTATTCTGTTTATTTTTATACCACGCAGCAGTTGCTGTCATTTTGAAGAATCGCCTCAAAAATTGCTCCAACCATTTTAACTGAATATATTCACAGAATTAAGGCATAACAAATCTGTGCTAATTAGATACATACTTTACTACAGCAGTTACAGGTTTCAGTGAAAGCAACTGTTAAACTTGGTCCTTAATGGGCAAGTAGCTCAGAAAATTTAAAATTACAAACGAACTTACGAGCCGACGGTCTCTGCTCTCCAAAATTAAGGGTGGACGCAAAAAATGTAAACGGAAATGCACCGATTCCAAACGAAAACTGAAAACCGGTATCTGGTCCATTTCCCAAGTTGAAGTCTGTAAAGGCCTAAATAAAAAAACTATTTCTATGCAAAATAATAAAAGACAAAAAAATTAACTAAAAATAATTACGAATGGAATAGCAGTAAAAATGAAATTCTCAGGTGGCTACTTTGAGAAAATTTCATTTATATGCAGAGGATGAATTTTAACATCTCTCTAATTTAACGAAATGATCCCACTGAAAATATAGGAGACTCGTCTTACCCAGCAAGTCTGTCTAATGAACATTTTAGGGGTGTGTTTGTATCAGAGTTACTAATTGCAAGGTGCTGTTATTAACGAAATTACTATACGACGTGCATGTGCTGCAGGAGCGACCGACTTCGCGGTGAGACGAAGCAGTGAGCACAAACATAACATCCTTGGCTAATCGGATTCAGATATAGAAACTCAACCGCTAAACTTATCACCCGATACCGAATATGGAATCATATCTTTCAGGCAGGCCTGCAAATACCTAAAACGATCACTTAATTCGGTTCGTTGCCTTATAATCATGCTAGTATATAATCATGTCTCAAATGACGGCAAGCATATAGACCAGCTCAACACTGGCCATACTATCTAAGGATACCTCTAGGATAATGCAAATATGCCTCAATTTAAACCCACTAACAAATGTCAAAAGATGATCGATCAGTTTCATGTCTGTCTCCAACGTATGCAAACAAAATAAAAGATCGACTTACGGTGCCTGAAGGTTCTGTCCGTTGTCCCTGAGGCCGCGGCGGGACTTTCTCCCTCGGATCTTTGTTGTCACCACCTCGCCCGTATAGAGGAATGACCTTGTCTTTTCCTATAGCAGACTTGCACACTGGACAAAGTTGTTTTTTAGGCCTCGTCTCGAGCCACTGATGTAAACACGGCCAGCTGGAACAACAACATCTTACACAATGCAGCAGCTGTGTGAGTAATGACGCCATCGTCACACTTACCAGAACAAGTGCCCGCACATGCTGATTACTGCATCCTGCGCCGTATCCAAGCAGATGTTGCATTCGTACATGGATGGGTCAGAATGAGGCTTTTCACTATTGGAAGAAGACGGTTCCCTTTCGGACTGCTGGTCATGCTGCTGCGTCGACGGCGGTGCTTCAGTGGAATTCTGGGCAGAAGCCGTGCCTTCCATGTTTTTGGCAACTAGACGAGACTAAAGCAGTAAGTCAGAAACAGATCCAGAAATTGCAGGTTTGATGGAGATAAGAAGCCTCCACTGATTATGTTCTAGATTCAGACCATGTTCTGCCGAAGCTCAGACACCGGCGTTGCATTGTGAATGCTGGAGATAGACTGATGCTGTTGCCTCCGTGTTCCGAAAGGTTAAGCGGCTATCGAAATTGACTGGCTGAGTTAAGGAGTCTGTGCGAATTACCTCTGACAAACATGTCATCCTCAGGGAAGGATAAACAAAACCTGAACAGAAAATCTAGAGATAACACATTTTTATCTGACTGATATGGTATCTCAGATTTACCTTAATGAGTACCAGCAAAGTACTGCTGAAGCAAGAACTTAGCCTATACTACCCAGGCCCACAACATTAAATTGCAAGGCAAACTGAGAAACGACACAAACACTCTAACTATAACTAGCTCCAAACAACAAGTTTCAAATTGTAACCCTCCCCTTCGCTCTTCTCAAACAGCATTACGTTTTCTGTACTGCGGTGAACGCTTATACATTGCAGTAGCAGCCAGAAATTTAACTGAATATGCTATTAAACAATGAAATTTCAACAACGACCGATAACGCAAATGATACGATACACAGTACAAACAGCTTATGATGTTAATGGAATAGCATATAAGGAATACCAATTTCTGAAACATCGTTCGTAATGAACGCGAGATGTCTGTAGCAGACAAAATGTTACAAAATGCAAGTGGCAATGCAGGTGTTCAAACACCATAGAGCCATGACCTGCCTACATGCCCCTCCCAGGCAACCAGGAGCAAAGAGGCGATGCAATATACCGTGAAATTTGGTCTTGGACGGGTCATTCGCTATTAAACGATATGTTTACGCATATAAATATTTTCATTTCAGTATGTAAATTACATTCTGGCCTATGTTATCACCCGATACAGAGATTCCCTTTGAGGAGACAAACTCTTGGCTTCAGTCGAAACTGGGAAAAGCTTAAAAACTTCAGTCCTAACCGGACGATAAAAAATTTGTGCCGGTTCCCCGATAATTTGATATACAAGACAGATCGCTGTGAAGAAAATGTTTGCCGAGGAGGGAGATATTATTATGGAGCTTGACGGCACTCGTTACGCCTGAAGTGAGAAACTGCCGTGTAAGGACCTGCACATCGGTGAGCAACTTTTTCTGGCACCTGATACGGCAATAACGGCTACTTTTCCGGGCATCGAAATAGGGGACCGCAAAAGGAAGCAATGGCATCACTCAACCATGTCCGAAGAACTGCAACACCGCTTGCCTCATTTCTAGGCGTTTCATTCGTCTGAGAAACAAAAGGGCCCTTGTGAATTTATCTATTTTTATGCCAAAGTACTTCACTCCGAAACTTGCTGCGAAAGCCGTCACAGCTTTGCAGGTGAGCCACCGATTGTTCAACAATTCAAGAGGTACAGACGTTTTCCTTGCTAAATGAAATGTAATGTCGCGTGATTTTTCAGCAACTAGTATTCGTGGCACGCTAATAGACCAGCAGATGACATCTCGTAATTGCGCAAGAAGAGCATTCTCATCGACAGGATCACGTACGGCAGAAAGAAGGAAACTGTCATTCGTGCATCTGAAACATTTAGCGCCTGTTCCGACGCGGCATCCACTGGTGTAGTAGGCGAACAAGTCTGCGATAAAATCGAGCTCTGTGCAAGACCTATTTCTTGCTGCGCTTCCCCGTGGTCTTACGACGATCGATGATGACATATTAACGGAGATTAATTACGATCGAAACGTCATATGGAGCTAAACCTCAACGACTAGCTGCAAACGAACCCGACGTTCCACTCGACGCCAACAACCGCCGAAAATCGCTTCAGCTTTTACCGGGATTCAAGAAGAAACAAAGACGTCGGTCTATCGCCTGATGGGCGACTGCGGCACAGGGCTGTGTACAACTGAACGTTCTTGGGCGGTTCTTTAATAAACTCAAGAATACAAAAAAAGATATATTCATTTGAATAAAAACTACTGATTTAACTGCTGGAAGCAGACTAGCCATCGAGTGAATAGTAATGATGCCCGATTATCAGCTACTTAGTAACAAATACCTGTTCGATCAATAGGGGCTAAAAATTAAACAGACACATGGAAGAACCTCGGAAGCATAAACTTGACCAGTGCAGCTTCGCGCCTGCACCTCAAGCTGTACTTGCAAGAAGATAAAGATTTGACACTACTACTATTTTTCGATATATGAATAGGAATAATGCCAGAAAAAGATGAGAACCTTTTGCGTTGCATAATATGACAGGAACAATTGAACGAACAAATGCCAAAAAACAAACCTCGTTATCATGGGTTCGCTAGCATGACTACACACAATGCTTGTTACGTAACTGCTACGACTCTGCCTTTAAAATCAGACACCCCCCTCCTGGCTAATCGCATAAAAATGGAGATCAAGGCCCTACGATTAACCAGGTAAAACAAGGGCAAGAAATATTCCTATCATGAAAATGTAAGGAAGACGGGCATTCCAACGGTTACAAACAGTCCTTCCTTTCAAGGGTTAGCATATTACTATTACTAGAAAGTAATTATTTTGTGTTCTGGAGAAAGAAAGTACGATGGCATTAATTTCATCATTTCTATACTTCTGTCAACATTAGCGATGGAAAGCAAGAGACCAAGTAGCAGGTACAAGCAAAAACCAGTGCTCAAACCCACGGAAATCCAGAGAGCATCTGGAGCCGATTATACCATCAAATTTTTCTTCAGGTAAATTCTTCAACACATGGAAACAAAATATCGAAAGATCCTAAAAATAGCTCAAGCACCTAAGTGAAAGAAACACAGGCGGAAATAAGGCAATACTTTTATGAGCATTGCAGGAAGTAGTAAACCATGAGAAACTGCAAACAGTCCAAAAATGCTTCTTTTACGATTACAGAAACGCGTGCTACTGGACACGCATTTATCCGATGAAGCCATGTTTACACTTTACCAAGAAAAACCAGACTGAAAAATTGTTATAATCGCCATTTCAGAAAGTAGTATATACCATTTCTTAAACTACAAAAATCGTACCACAAAAATCTCTCACCTGAAACAAACAGGGAATGATTCACTTTTTCAGTGCCTTAGCTGCCCATTTTTCATTGCAAATTACGACTAGTATCGTAGAGGTGAAACGGGCGGTAGATTAGTTCGACGCACTGTCAAGAATGCAAGCTGCTCGAACATGCGTAACATACAAAGAATTACGGTACAAAAAATAGTTAAGTACATATACTGGAAATTTTCAAAACAAATTAATCGTAAATACGCTGCATGATACTACATTCTCGCAAAGGAGGATAATACGCTAGCGTCAGTGCTAATTTAATCCAGTGAAAAATAACGGCATGTAAATCGGTAAATAAACTTTACGTCGTCTTTGACGCTCTCTTTCAATGATTGTGTTTCGGTTTCCGTTCAGCATTTTCAATCTTAAGTGTCCTATTCCTCACGGCAAATGGTCTATTGTCTACGCATTTTGGGTTGTTTGATAATTCTGACAATCGGCTGTGTTTTATTGTTTTGATTTCTAACTGTTTAATGCTTGTTTTCCTTTTCTGGTTTTAGCCGCCATTCTGTTATGCATTTTCTAGCCATCTGCATGTTCACGTTAAGCTGTCACTCGTCTACTATTAATAAATTTGCAATTATTCACGTTGTTTGTCATGTTGCAATCAATTCGACTGTTTATGTTGTACAGTGTGTTATATCACTGATCTGTGCGGGCGGTTGGCAATCTGTTTTGGCTT
This sequence comes from Soboliphyme baturini, assembly GCA_900618415.1. Lineage (NCBI taxonomy): Eukaryota > Metazoa > Nematoda > Enoplea > Dioctophymatida > Soboliphymatidae > Soboliphyme > Soboliphyme baturini. Next base: position 63,864 of record UZAM01006647.1, read on the forward strand.
CCTGACAGATGTACACGCTGCTAGCGCCTAATTATTTGCGTCCGTACTCTTTCCTTGTTTGTATTTCATATAATATCTACATAGTTTCCGCTTGACAACAGCTGTCCGACGATTCTCCCATGATAACCTGTTTGCTCTCCAACGAACCACAACTGCGGAGCATTTTGAGGAAACAGCTAAGCGCTACTTGGCGAATCTTGATATGAAGTATTGATAGCGCCAATTTCGAGGGACGTCTGCCGGCTGGCTTCGAAAACTACGAAACCGGAAAGCATGAAATATCCGTTCGGTACTCATCACGCGTTATCCGGGAGCAACGGTTTTTGTTTTTTGTAAGTTGCTTACTGACATCGAGTTTTGTACTGGATAATTTCGTTCTTGGGTGTTTCTCCTGATCGTGTGGTTTTATTCTGTGTTTTTCTGTTTCATGTTTTATGGATTATTTTTCGTTGCATCTTGGCGTAATTGTCTTCTTCCATTTATGTTTATATCGCAGTTTTTTGCGTTTATATTTTTTGCAAATATTCTTTTATTGATCCAAACGTTGAATGCTGTTAGTGAGTTGTTAAATCAGATTAAAACTGTATTAAACGGTTTATTTGTACACAACGAAAACAAATTAGTCAGATGCGTGACATGCAACGACGTTTCGGATCGTGTCTCACGTGATCAGGATTGATTGTGGCAGTTCTTTCTGTGGTCCACAAATGCTGGTTGGAAACGTCGATACTAACCAGTGCCTGTCTAAGCAGTTTGTTTGCGTTGTGTATAAATGAACAGTTTTTATATATCCTTAAGTTACCAGTGCATTTCATAATTTTTCCGTTCTTATCCTGTCCGGACTTCTTTTCATCAGACTTTCTTACGTGGGACTATTCAACCATTTTTCAAGCATAACCCGATTTTGTCAGAGCCGTTTCTTCGACATTTCATCGCTTTTTTGCGTTGCTCCTACTCACGCCATTATGTTAATTATCGACTATTTTTGCGAACTTGTTACTTGCATTCATCGGAAGTTATATACTTGTGGGCTTTTTTGCGATGTTTTTTATTGATTGCATGATATATCAGTGATAATGATTTATCAGTGTATTTTCACCTGCACTGTTTCAATATTTTCTGCCTTTGGCTAGAATTTTCCAGTTTTTTCATAGCGTTCACATGCACTTCTACATCTGATGCATCGTCTTCTTAGCTCCTCCACGGTAAAATTTTATGCGCCTTCTTCGAGTTGCTGTATGTCTTCCTTCAGTCTGCATTATCGTTGTGCCCTATCCTAGTATTTCTCATTCAGCGTTGCATGCTTTAAATTCTATTTTACATATTTTAATATGCATTATAATTATATGACAGCTATGAATATAAAAAATAACATTTTCAATTTTTATATGATAATGTTTATTATTTCTGTTTTTTGCTATTAGGATAGAGCTGGTATGAAATTAAATACGCATTCTTTGATCGCTTGATTCATTCTGAATTGTAGGTGTATAACGAATAGACTTCCGCATTTGCGTCATTTTCATTTCATTACAACATTCCAACTAAATATACTATGGAATACTCAAATATAAATAGGTTTAATTCATGAAATAATTTGAAATTTATCTTCGAATCAGTGATTCCCTGCAGTTACAACTTGCCAATTGCAACAGCAAGCACATTAAAAGTTCATTTTATTTCTTTGATTCTGTAGGCACATGGACTTCACAATCTGCACTGTGGCTGTTTTAAACTGTTGTTAGTAGAAAACTATTGGATGCGGACAATTAATGTGCTTGATTCGTCGATCTCTCAGCGACAGAATTAAATAGCAGGCAATAGTTAATCAGAATTCATGGCATCCGGTGTCAGTACATTCTCTGGCTCACCAGAATTCTTGAAATTCGGTTTGAGCACATTTGGTGGGCTGATATGTATTGAAGAAATTGTTCCACAAGTATTTCACGTTAGACAAAGTCTGTTTCAAAATTTCTGTACTGCGAAGTTCTCCAGAAGAAACATTTCGGACGAATGTTACCAGTAGCCGCCATGGAGCAGCATTTTCAAACATGCTTGAAGCTGAACAGCTGTCGCTAAAGAGACAACTAATCCTTCTGCTTGTCCCAGTCTGCGGCAAATTAATAACCTTTATCAACGCTGGCCGGAGAGCTAAGCTGTATGACAGATTCAGAACGTGAATGTGGGCGGAAAACATTTTTATTTTCCACTTTCTAAGATTTGCGACGTTTTATTCTAGATTCTGGAACAGAAGAAGTCTGTTGTGGCCAGTAAGGATTGTCAGCTGAAATTTGGAAGGGAGCCGTTTTCTGTACATGAGTTGCTTATATCAATTTAACAAAAATTATGCTGGATTTGTAGGCATTAGTGATTCCCATAGTGTGTCGTGTTCAAAAATCTAAGTACATGAACGGAGTGACTTTCATAGATTATACCGCTTAAGTTGGTACTTCACACTGCCACATCACAATACTACTGACTGCTACCCCAGTAGGGACATTGCCTCTGGATGTAGTAACGACGAAATTGATGATCAAACACTACTGATTGGGACTTGAAATGCTGTATTAAGTATCAGCCGAAAATCGGTTATTCATGCAGGTATTTACAGAAGACTAAGAAGTTTTACAGTATGCGTTGTCAGAGACATGTTCTCACCTATTCTTTTTTGGCCCCATCGTTCCAGGTAATGCCATGTATTCTAGGTGTGGCCAAATGCTAATCTCTGACTCTGTCATTTTCATCTGCTGCAAGCCACACTGAGATGGCCTAAAAAAAGGCACGGCATAAAATTCCACCTCAGATGAAGGTGTTACATGAATCTTAGCGACTGGGATATTTCAGAACGATCGACGAAACAGACTTTACTTTCATAAGGACATTTTACGTGTCTGTCAGTTTTAATATATTTATTTGAGATAAACTGCTGCCGCAATTTTCAGCGGTGATATCCGCTACAACTTAACTATCTAGCCGTTCATTGGGAATGACGCGAAGAATGGCTTGTAGCCTGGCGAACATCTAATATTGGAGATCATCACGCGAATAACTTTTGTGAAGTTATGATAAGAATTATTCTTAGTTATTCAAACACAACAAACGATCGTAAATTGTATTCATTTCTTTAGGAATAAAAGCAACAAAAACGAAGCATTTACAACATCAACCAACTGCTGAGACTGATCTGCGAGCTGCTTGAGCCTACCTTATCTCATGCAACGGCTCTTACAGTTTGTTGCGAATCTCTTTTCGGCTGTCCTGCAGCCCCGGAACATGCAAATAAAAAGCATATTTGTACATTACCTGGGCAAGTCATATTCGACAAAGTAGCGAATTTTATTTCCCAGTCGGAGTAACACTGACTCATGCATCCCAAAATATGAAAAAAATATGGTTGCTGGTGTATACCAGTGTCCATTCGGTATGGATAATAAAGCATGCATAAACTTCTATTTGAGGATGCGGACTGCTGCAATAACTCATTAGAATGTAATCCGTTGAAAAAGAGAATCTTTGTTGCATTAGCACTTGAAAAAGTCGAAATGCCAGATGAGGAGTTTACTTGCCATGGCGACTCTAGCGTAATAGTAGCAATCCAGAGACAGGTAAATCTCATAAAAGTTTTTCTATGCACGCATTATTTCAGCAGCTCATACGAAAAATAAGTTCCCGATCAAGAGGATCCAGGAAAAGCAGTTGTTGGATCCATGCACAGCCAACAGCGATATCCAGGCATAGAAGAGGAAAGAGCCGAGGATCAAATCCGGTAAGAGTCGGAAAGCCATGCTCGCGAAGCTTGTGCTGTTGCGATATACTGTCAGTACAAACCATTCTTTAGGAGTGTGAACCTGGGACTGCGATATCAGCTTTCAGTATGGGTGGTCTAATTTCTTTCCGTCTCTATTCTGTAAGGTTACACCGAGTGATCTTGTGCGTTCACATGTATAGATTAATTCGACAAACCAGCGTTAAATATAATTTGAATACTTATATGTCCAGGTTACATTAATTACAATAAAACGATATCCATGAATAAAACGAACTATTTAAATCATCTATGTGGAAATTTGCCCATATATTTGCTAATAAAAAGTGCACAAGTTTTGAAAATCAAATGCACAAACCTGAAATAGACAAAGGCTCAGTTTAAGGACGAATAAAATATTGAACAGCGAATGACTTTGAAGAACTGTACGAACCGGTAAAATACTACATACATATGATAAGATATATTAACGATGAAAATAGCATGTGTGAAAAACAAACAACACAATAAATACCTGCAAACGGTAAGCAAATAAATATTTTGAGAAGAAATTAGAAATAGGAACTTATCAGAAAAAGCAGGGAAAGAGCTGAAGAAATCAGCAACAAAAACACAGTATCACACCATCATAACAAAAAATACTTAAGTCGGAACATGACAGAAAGCCGAGCAATGAGCACGATTTACGGATAAGAAGGAACTGCTTAAGCTTAAGAATAGAGTTGAGTTTGAAAACTCTTGATGAGACAGCAGCCTAGCAAACAAGAAGCAAAGAAAAACAAATGTGAGAAGAAAAAACAAGACAAGAACGAGAGAGAGTAAAGAACGCAGCATGTGTAAGAAGAAAAACCCGCAAGCGCGTGCAAGATAACAGGCAAGATTAGGACAAAATAAAAAGCATAACAGACGTAGAAAAGAAATTAACATTCACAGAATTAATGAAAGCAAACTTACGGAAAGAACAATAAGATTAAACGTCAAAGTAACGTCACGCACGTAGCAAAAGAGTGCTAATGGTTTTCAACTGAGACACGCATTGGCAAGCAACCGCTCACGGGACAGAAAGTAGCCACCGCATGGTGATCGGATGCGGCAGTAAAAAACAATAGAAACGTAACATTAAGAAAATGTAAAGAACGTACGGACGACAAGAAACTCAGAAAGAAATGAGGAAAGAAAAACTTACGGAAAGAGGATAGAAAAGTAAGATAGCAACATATTGTACGTTGCAGCAAGGTGCTTACGTCACTTCAAAGTTCAAAAATGAACAGTTATAATAGGCAAAAGAAAGGCAGGAAGCACAATGCACAGACAGCAGCCAATCGGTTACGATGAAGAGCATGCGGAACAAGATGTCAGCAACAGCAAACAAGAATAAGACAGACATAAGACGACGTACGTAGCAGCAAGTTACTTACGGAAGTTTCATGTCAGAATGTAAAGAAGAATGTGACAGAACAAAGGCGAAAACACAGCCTGCAAACAACGACGGACTTGAGCAGAATCGAACTCGCCACTCTCGAACGTCGACGCAGATCTCTTTATCAGAAAAGCTGTTCATCTTCGCTTCCCGATCGATAATTCGAGGAAGCGGTTGATTGTAACTTCAACAAGCAAAGTGAAAAAGATACTCCGGAGGAAACACAAAGGAAAACAATTGTAGAGCAGTGGGAAACTGACTTAGGATAACACAGCGGAAACGAGCAGAATGATCAAACAACCAAAAATGCATATAATAACAGACTACTGATCACGAACAATAGCACATTTAGAATTGGAAAAGCTGAAGGGAAGCCGTAGTACTTGTATTCAGAGCGAGTATCAGTTATGAAGTTAAGTTGATTGACCAGCGTGCATGCCGCTGTTTACTGAATAAAGTTAGCATTTGATTTCGCGTATTACCCTTATTTGCGGAGAGGGAGTAAAATGGAAATACGCGGCACAGCATTCTTTTTATTAAACATTGCTTGCATTACCTCACTGTGGTAAAAAGTATGAAAGGATTCTCAACAGTGTTGTGAAAAATTGAGAAGAATAACCGGTGAAGCTGAGGATGCTGCATTCATCATTCCTTCTGGCCAATGTGGTAAGCCATGGCCGAAAACTTAAATATGGAACATAGTCAAAGTTCTGGCATTCATTTCCATGAGGCCAAATTGCCGCCACCGAGAACTTTATCAGGTGAGGCATTAGTGTGGATAGAATCAAGAATCCCGGAATTGGAAATTAAAATTGCGGTTGCACCACATACTGATTTTTACACTGGCTAGTCATTGAGCAGGTGAGTCAATCGAAATGCAGCCACAAGAGCCGCTCGCATGAAACGGCATCGTCATGCACCTCATCCATTCTGGCATAACTGCATCAGAATATATCGCTCTCTATATGCAAGTTTCAGATTTACCATCCGTTTTTCGGCTGGTTGTCCCGAAGCAGCAGGATCAATTCCTTGCTCAAGTAAATTCGTAGTATACATAAGAATTGTATATTGATAGAATTTTAAACTAATACTTAGGTGTTCTATTCCGACCATTTAAGCACCGTGCCATCAGACCCTTATGAATTGAAATATTTATTCTAATTTAATCGGGCAAATGCCCAAATTTGTCCCGAATTCGCTACGGTTTACTAGCATTGTTGGCATATAACGGATAATTTTTTCTATACGCACTGGAGCTTCAAGAGCTGAAGAATTTTGCCTGAATTAAATGCGTTGTGAAAAGCGTAGCGCTTACATTGTGCCTACAATAGTCTCTTCCCGTCTTTCTGTCCGGATTTGCGGGTGAAACCGATAGGCATAGCTGCTTGACAACATATGTGAAGTTTCGCTGATTTCAGTAATCATCTGTATAAATGGGCATTTAGAGTTTGCGAGAATCGTAATGGCTTGAAGTATGCTCCAAACTTTATTTGCTCGGTTGTTATTAATTGTAATTTCCTGATTGTTGTGTCATAGGTTCTGAAATTAGACTTGTAAAGGTAAACGAAATAAAAAATAGTATATGTCTACAGCATTTTTTGAGTTTTGCATCACGACTTGAAGAGTTAACATTGTTCATTGAATATTGTTGTCACTCTCAGAATAAAATCATATTATCAGATATTATAAACGTTTAGAAAGCTACTCAGAGCGAAAGTTCCTTAAAGCTTCGTCACTGCCAATCCAAAACCCGGATATGAAAAGAAGAGGATTGGAGACCGTGGCGATGTCTCCGTAAAACAGCCACCTGTCTTTCATGGTATTGACGTCTTCAAAAATCATACCGGCTAGGAATTAGACGAGCTTGGAACAGATTGATATCAGTTTATTTTGATTTGTACACAATATTTATTGCCAGTATGTATCAATCTACTGGAAAGCAGATGCAAACATTGTGCTACAAAAATTAAACTGTCCGCATTCCTTGAGTCAAGAATGTGTTCCTCTTTCGTATGCCGTTCAGCAGTGGTTGTAACCTATACATCACTAAAACCGTAAGGAAGACGCTGAACCGAGGTATTTTGGGATAACTTTGCTCATTCAGATCTTAGCTTCATTTGCGGGGTACTCCGCTGCTGTTTCTTAAATGGGCAAGAAGCAATATATATGGCCATTTAATTAACAGGTTAGTTTTCATAGCGGCATGAGCGTTACGTGGCAGGCATATCACGTCAACTGTACGATGCATTGTCTACTAATTAGAACATTTCATAATTTCAGCGTGGTGATGTGTTCCTGTGCACTGCTTGTGTTAATCGATCACGCATATATGTCTGGCGTTGATGCAGTGGCATTACTGCATTGTGAGTTTTTCCGTTGTTCCCTGTTCTTCCGAATATCAAGCATCGCGATGCGCATGAAACTGCTGCACCTTTTCCATTTTTCCCTGCACCCTTTTCAATCGCGCATTATGTTTCGCTGAGCTGCTGGCACATCAGAGTATTTGAAGAGAATGCGATTGCACTGGCAAAATAGCTGAATTCGCCACCCTACGTTTGGAACAAAGTCCGTCATCCGGAATCACCTTGACCAAGTCAACTCGTTGCTTGTCATCGTCTTCTGTGGTGCAGTGGCTTGGCGGCTATTTTATCCTTCATTAGTGATGTTTTATACAAAGGAACTTTGAATACTTTGTGCATGAGCTGCTTCAGATTTCTGCGACTCACTTCCTGGGTGGTTCGGCTATGCATCGGAGCACCAAAGGAAGTCAGGGCTGTTTTCAGGACTCGGTGTGGCACGCCTTTGTTATTAACTTAGTCCTGGTCCTTTTTATTTGAGACTGACAAGATGCCAATTCATTGCGAAAGGGATGTGATAGATTATCGCCATCGATCCAAATACAACTGAACTTTTCACCTCGTTGCTTAGGATGTAATATAAATCTCTCGATGGGTTTGCCGATCTACTTGGTAACGCTATTCTCTTCAGGGGCCTTTTCAGTTTTCTTCATTTTGTGCCTTTCAGCCTTGAAAAGAAATGACCCAGCATATAATACTCGTGGTGAGATACGATTAGTCAAATTAAGTCCGATAACTTTTCAAAGATAAAATCCAATGGACCTGATGTGAAGAAATGAATAATTGGACAGACAATTTCTGTTTGATAAATTTGTGTATCAAACGTTCGGGAAGAAACAGTTGTTGCAATAGCTGCCGGATGGTTGCAAGACCAGCAAGACCTCGCCTCAGTTCCCCAACTTCTGCGCGGTCCTTGATGACCGGAACGATGACTGAGCTGTAACGTTCCACATCGTCAGTTGCAGGTGGGGCAGCTAAATAATAAGGGTGAACTCGACACAGTCTCAAATATCCTTTCTTTCTCATCCAGATATGGAACAGGCAACGCCGGATTTAAATCAACAGTAACTTCAAAAATAATTTATAATATGCGCGATAGGTTTGCTTTCATAAAATTTGCGATTTTTAGATGAACGAAAAAATTTCCTGACATCTATGTAAACGATGGATATCTTCATAGAAGCAAGTTAAACTTATTCTAGTCGACGAAAACATTAACCATTGAAATTTCAGAATGCAACAATTGATCTTGAAGAGCTTAGTCCGGAAGAACGCTGGAGGTAAATTGTATATGTTCGAGTTAATTATTTGTGAAGCCTG
>UZAM01006648.1:42100-55604 GCA_900618415.1 Soboliphyme baturini
CGACACGAATCTCAAGGGTGTTCTTCAAGGTCAATGTTGGGGATGTTTTCAATCGTTGTGAAAATCGTCTGCAGCAGCGGGTTCGCTTTTAAGCAAGAGACGAACTGTTAAATGCAAATGTCAGTTTCGGTCTGCCATTCGGTATGCTGATATACTGTGCTGTGTACTGCCAATAGGTTATATTTTTGTGTTGCTTTCTATCATGATCTATGAAGATAAGATGTGGGCATTAAAGAGTTATGATGTTTGCCAGCTCCTCATTTAAAGCCTACAGATCATGTCGTAGAGACTAAGAGAAAATGGTAGATTTGTCGATGATGGCAGTCACCGTCGATGCTACGATTTTCGTCTCAGGTACAAAAACTTAACTTCGCTTTACGCACTTTAACGAAAACCAGACACACCTGCGGCCGGATCACCGCAAGCACCGAGGCGCGTGCTCGAAAACACGTTGAAGTCAGCATTCAGGATAGATATAACGAACGACGACCATCCACCGAAAAAATGAAAGTCGCTCATGCTAAAACTACATGTAAAGCAAAGATAACCTGGTGCCAATTATACTCATATATATCCGCAGTTACTTCAGTCGTTGTCAGACTGACCGAAAATTTAACACCATAAGTTCATTTAAAAACGAACGAAAAACGAAAGTTTTTAACCGGTTGGTCGAATGTTCGACATCGTCTACTTTCATAATAAGGTGATTTCGAGCAGCCTTCCTTTTACAAAATTCATTGTGGGAAGCAAAACTCCATTTCCATGTCATTAAACAGGATTGCGCTACATTTTTTTGAAGACAGTCAACAGCATCTACATGACAAGCATTGTGTAGCCTTCTAACTCTTTCTCAAAAAATAGTACTCATTTATCAATTTTATAAAAAAGAATGGCGAATGGCAACATTACAAGTCCGGTCTCAATTTATGGTGTATCCGAAAATGTTGACTGAACTCAACTACCAGTTACCTCAGATCTGTCGATTAAAGAGGCAGACCGGTACTATATAAAACCTAACCTAAGGTACTGGTGTTGCAGTTTGAAAAAAAACAGTACCCTAGCAAAGTAAATCGATATATGAACACCGCAATTAATACCATAAGCTGTGTACATTACATGTCTGTGAAGACAGCACAGACTGAAAAGATCAATAACGTTAGTACAGCAGACTCGACAACTCGACAATGTAACAATGGATCGAAGGAAGAAGCGTGTAGATCATTTCATGAGAACCTGTCAAAGAAAACGAAAGCAAATCAGCAAAAAAGTCAAGATTGAACCGATCTGTCAGAAATGTGAATATCAAAACCTGGAAAAACAACTAGCTTCTGACCATGCCTGTGTGAACGAATCTGTCAGTTTTACTTCCCGAAAGAAAAACGGTAAACAATTATTTAGATAAGTCAGAGAATAAAAAGAAAAATGGAAAAATGATGAACCGTCAGAGAACGATGAAAATGATGGAGAAGCTGCACTTAAAGAGAATAAGAAAGTAAAAATGGAGGAACGGGGCAAATAATAAGGTAAAAAGAGACGCAGCGGAGAGGAGAAAACGCAGAGAAAGAGAAAAGAACAAAAAAGAATGAGAAGATGCAATAAACAAGAAAGAGTAGGAAAGAGAAACGATACGAAGAACGAAGATAAGAAAGAGGTGAAACCGAAAGCGAAAAAAAACGAAAAAGAAAAGAACAATAAGAAAAATAAGCGGCACAGAGGAAGGAAAATGTGGAGAATGAACAGGAGCAAGACAAAAAGAAAAAAGGAAAGAAAAACCAAAAGGTAGCTGACGGAAAGTAAAGAGGAGCAAGAGCAGAAGAAGATTAAGAGTCCAGGATTTACCCTGTGTAACCAAGTAAAACTGTGTCGTCTGTCTGAACGATTTCGCACCGAATCTAATTTATGACCAGGGTCAGGCGTCACCACCACGTGAAGAGTATGGCACTAAGGCAAATTCGCGCAAAACCAGTTTCCGGCTGTCCAGACAAAAAAAGCATTTAATGGGTAAGCAAAAAATTCACTAAATCGGTTGGCAGTTTCAAAACCAGACTGTGATATTAAAAAAGCCTTCCTGAAAAAAAATGAAGTTAATAAAAGAAACAAGAGCCTGCATAAATGATCTGTTGTCAACAATGGGTGCATATCGATTTGACTGTGGGTGATTTTATGTCAAGCGCGTAAATAAATTAGGTTATTAAATAATTAATGCCATGTTGAAAAACCATTTAGATTATCCGTTTTATCACGGTATCATTAAGATCACACAGGCAGCCGTTATATTCAACGCCTGTAAAAATGTACCGTATTTGAGAAAATCACTAGATTTGTATGGAACATATCGACATCTCTGTGTCCTTGATTTCATTAAGATTACGATGAGAACATATTCAGATGTGCGTATGACGTCATGAGATATTTTGAAAAAGGAGTCAACGTAGTTAAGTCAAGTTTGTTCGTGGAAGGAAGCCGCGTGAAACGCGTCACGTTCACTTCTGTCATTGCGGAAACCTGTTCTGAAGACAACGGTCACAGTCACAAATGCGAAGTCAACTTCCGAAGAGATCAGCGTCGCAGCAGCGTAAAGTCGAACCGGAACATCGGGAGAGAATAACATAACATACAGAGAGCTGGAGACAGAAAAACAGCCATAGAAAACGGCATCGATCTGAGACACAGAACTGGCATTAAAGCAGGTACTGTGAGAAAATTCTGATGCAAGAGAAAAGTTGAGACGCAGTGTTCATTCAAGGATTGACGAATTGCCGTATGAGTACGTACGAATTACCGTACAAGTCTGTTTAAAGGAAAAAAAACTTGGGAAGGATTGAATTAAGGTCAAACTTACAACCATAACAGACAAAAGCTCTGGGCAGAAACAAATAAACGATACTGTACATTAATCGAGAAATGCTGATTTGCAGGTCAACATTGAACTTCATATGAGCTTTCACGATTCAGATCAGGCGAGACACCAGAAAGCGCTGGTCCTGACATACCGCGAGTACAGTTTGGTACAAATCGCTCCCTCTGACTTGAATGCTGCAAAGTAGATAATGAGAAGTTTTGGAACATCATCGCATTAATAACAGAATAAAGTATGGTAAAATGATTTTGTCTTGTCGTCAACCCTCTGAAGGACCAGTGAAGCACTGGACGGACTAACCTCATAGAAAACCGAGAAGAAAAGTCAGAAGACGTTGGGCAGTTCACATAAAAGTTGCAAGGATATGAACATCTGTCGCCCAAAATCATTCCATCACTGAGTATGTCCTTTGAATGGGCGAGTATCACTGTTCAGAGTGATAATTACAATTGTTCGAATTGTTATATAATAAGAAACGGTTCTTGAAACGTCACTAATAACCACCAAACTACTCTTTAGCCATCACATAAAGTGACATGTATCTAAACGCTGAAGAAGCTAAATACCATGGGGACCTGTTCTGCTTAAACGACCCGTTAAACATTTGAGTAAGGGTCTTATAGAGCCATGAAACCTGATTTAGTTGGACAATTGGGTTTGTGATGGTGGTAGCTCTGATATGTTTAGCCGATTCCAATTAAATCTCATACCGCTGCCTTCTGTACAGCACGGTCTAGCCCCACGTACGTCACCAACGGCTACGATTTGGTCTTCCACCTTCATAATGTGTAAACTATTAGTCGCGGTTTGGAAGAGTTATGCATATTAGTGAAATATGCTGTAGTAGGTAATTAACATATGGAACTATCGTACAATACAAAAAAGACAAAATGATCATATCCTCTTCGTATAAACTGATTGTTACGAACATAAGTCTTTAAGCCCTTTCACACCCATTTGTCTTGTTGTCTCCAGAACCTTGTAGTCGCATGTGCTACAGATACGTTAAAAGAACACGTGACTTAATGCACCAATAACATCAGCATTCGCTTTCTTCCGGCAAAGTAATGACATGGTATTTGATTGATGGTTAAACGAAGTTTGTTGCCAAGGTAAAAAATGCCACTAGCAAATGCAATCACAGCTGCAACGACTTTCCAGCACTGCAAATTCAGGCAAAGCTATAAGCAGCTACTTTAAACAGCCGTGATGATAAGGAATCACTCATTTACGATTTCAAGCAATAACTGGATACGTAAATCACCTATATTTCAATGTCTGTAAGGTAAGGAAAAGATACCATAAACATAACGTTCTAAAGGCTGGAATTTAAGGCGCTTCGAGGTGAGAAACTAGGCAACCTCTGTGCCGTCCCCCGGGCTGAAAAATGCTAAGGCATCGCCGTTTGAACACCTCTATGAATGGAAATTCCGTTAACATCTAAGAAAAATAAAATGACGTAAGGCATAAAAATGATAGCTGGGTATTTCTCGGCTTGTGGGCTTCTATCATTAGACATTTATGATGATCTACTGTCATCATCATCCAAGACCCTGCAGAGCTAGGAGATACGAGCATTTCTATGTCGCCATGGCCGATCTGCATCTGACTGTACTTTAGAGTAATAACTGACGTTTATGAACACTATGATAAAGGCCGAATTGCCTGTCGTCAGCAATGTAGCATGCTTTGCATGGGAACAGTGTTAACGAACAACAGAAATATCAGGCTACTAAACAAATGATGACATTTAAGTAGTGTTGATCTTACCCCAGTAAGGAGGAATATCTATATGATGCTTGAGAAATGATCATTATTGTAGTTTCAGATGATAAAGTTGGCTGGTATTCGCAAGTGATATCCCTCCGCTCAGAAATGCTTCATTCACTGGATCTTCGGATAGAGGACACGAGGACTGGCACAAAAAGGAACTGTCGAATAACTGCTTGCTTAAACAAAGTCACCTGCATTAACTGCGCATCCACAAGAGGAACAGAATAAACTAACTTCAACTAGCATATCGTACATAAAGAAGCAATTTTATATGGGTTCTCTCCATGGATTGCATTGAGTCACAGACAATATGACATGATGATAAGGAGGATGAGAAAAAGGAGGAGGACGTCGACGATGATAATCCTAATCTAGTCTTTGGCACTTCATCATTATAATAAAAGTAGTCTGACATTTCAGGCCCTAACTCGGCCGCGGCGCCACTGTTCCGAAGAGTATCATGAAAGGTACAAGGAACGTTTACGTCATTTGTTAATTTTTTATTTAAGGCTATGCGCTATGCAGATTTTAGTCTGGCATCAAGTAAGCCAAGGGCGTAGAGTAACGTAAACGCGTGCATCAGAGAGCAAGGTCATAGGCTTCACAAAATTTGAATTCATCATACGACGTTTATCAGGTGGCTGCACTAAAAAAGTGAAGTGAATTTTTTGCTCAATAGTTAATAAGAAAAAATTTATTCTCCGCTGTGATACGAAGCTAATAAGTTTAAAATACAAAGCAAGCCCTCAACTGCATTACTGTTACCAACATGCATAGATAACGGAATCTATTGGGTTTCTAGCCATAATGTTGCCCAGATGTTAATCACATTTTTTAAAGATGGTAGATACTGACCCAATCACTCTATTCGTTTAATTCACCAATATTACATAATTCGTCAGCTAATTATCGGTAGCAGTTGAGCGATTTATGGAATCGAGTTCCGTACGTAGCCTGTGCTGTGAAACGAACCATCTTGCTGTTTGACACTATCAGGTAGGTATCGCTTAGCGCCTTAACGCTGAAATGATAGACTTCAACAGAGGAAAAAACAGAGTGCATTATTCTGAATAGTACTTGTTAGATGAACGATGAACACGTAAACGAACATCATGAACACCGAATATGCCGATCAGAAATTAGACGACTTGAGTGCGCAAAATACGGATGACTCGAATGACATGAGTGACATTTTCATGTATAATTAAGCAAATGCTGGCTAACCGTTGTCAACAAATTAACCACCACTGAATTTTAACAGGTCTGCCAGAATGAGGTTTTCTACATTTTGTTGACAACGGTACTTGTTTCTACATTTTGTGATTACTACCTTTTGTTGCATGAAATATTAATTCGTTAGTCTCACGATTGCACCTTAAGGGATATTGGTCAATTCTAAATGAAAAACGCCCAGCTTTATTCTCAAACCCGTTTAGGGGGCGGGCCTGTGTTCACCTGAGCTACATATTTTGAAAGGTAAAAGGCGACGACGAATACAAGCGGCATAAATGAAGTACCTCTTTAGAACTGATTGAGTGACGAGGCTCAGAAAACTTCGAATCACGATAATTCGATACAACCTTGATTATGAGCTACTCAGTCACAAAATCGATAAATCATAACTGAAACGTTTGGATCAGTGGTTAAAATAATCTTTTAAAGTCAAAGTGAGTCTCTTTACCAAAAAATGGCAGATGAATCCTGTAAACTGGACATCTGGCAAAGTCTGATACTGAAAATTCACTGTGTGAAGTTCACTTGCAGAAACCCCTTGAAGTTGCTGTTCTACAAACGAACGTACAACGGATTACGAAAAGGAATAATGAAATTTGACGCTCATCGTTCTCTTACTGCAACTCTTTCCTGTTCCTCTTCCAACAAGCTGATCAAACAATGTAGTAAGAACCTGATTTCGCTACGCTCAGAACTAAATTCTTCACCTGGTTCAAAACGTCAGTAAACTTTAGTCCATGACAAAAGTTAACAAAACTTGAAAATGTGAGGAAACATAATCAAGGATTCAATTCTGAACAGGATTACATATATTCGGTGAAAACAGGTTTGAACGAATGGAATGTTACATCATTGCTGGAATTTTCAATTACGAATCTTTAACGAAGCGCCTCTTATTCGCTCACCATTTTGTACTGATGGTGATTTGCCAAACGCGTCGCTAAATAGATCCAGGAATATCGCAGCATTACAATTTTAGCCAGTATGACAATTCAATTGTAGAGTTTACAGCAAAAAAAAACATATCACTACAAAAGTTTCCTGCAGAAAAGCGGACTTGTGTGTCGTAACCACTCTGATTTTTCAGAAAAGTACGCCATTTCCGGTGTTAAATAGAAGTAGGACCTCTGCAATGAGTCGATTTAAAATTTGTACTGAAACTGCATTTCATTAATGATACGAACTGCTGAAAAACCAGACGAACAGTGTCCATTAAAATGGTAAAGCTGATTTCATTTGTTTATGTAATGTATACGAAACAAAAATGTTACGTTTATATAACATATCTGCATATTGATCAGAAATGGGATTGATTTTAAGTAAGGTATAAGATTGGTAGAAACGAACAACACCCGCATCAGGCAGCACGACAAATTTGGCATAACAGCAGAACACCGTATTTCCAGAACCATATATCGTTTGAAGGTCAACGGTACATTATCCGTTACTCGACAGGCTGCACCAACCGATATTGATGTCCTGCTCAAACCAATGAGCAAATAATGAGAAAAATTTCCACTGCAACTTCGTTTCGACCTAACCTCTGAGTGGAAAATCGAATGATTTGCCAATGCACACCGCCCCCTCCCCCTCGGAAGAGAGCAGTCTTGTTTTACAAGCCAAAAAATTGCAGACAGATGGAGGGTACTTGTTGATTTGTCGCTGAAAGTCTCCGAAATTCATTTCAACTAGTCCACTGTACAGAAATTGGCAACTGGTCGCTTCTTAAACAAACTATCGATCAACAAGTTTTTTTCCAAAACAAAGTTTCGAATTCGTAACAATTTTCGTTTTTCACATCATTCGAATGATTTGTGAAAAGGGACAACAGAAGAAAATAAATGAAAAAGTAAACAAAACAATTAACACTTGTTCGTGAATCATGTGATCATTTTTCGACATCCTTTATTTGCCTATGGGAGGTTAGAATACATGTCTTTCATCGGTTTCAATTAAAAGCAACCCGTGCTAGCGGGAATTCAGATAAATTAAAGTCAATATTAACACAGTCCAGTAGGCAGTTAATTTAACAGAAGGATTCGGATTCGATTAGGATATGGACGTAAGAAAAACAGAAAACGGAACCTAATCGAACGTCAGCAGTCCTCAAATAGAACAAAGCAAGAATCGCTAAGAACCCTTCAAAATTTACTGTCATTTCAACTTACCAGACTAAATAGCTACACATAAACTGATTGCATTGAATATCGACATAATGTTAATGGTACTCCTATAAAGTGCAGTTTCTTTTGCGCTTGTTGCGACATTTTTTGTCTGGTAAAAATCGATACATATTTTGCTAAACAGAAGTTCCTTGATAGCTTGCTGTAGCATGTTGAAACTGAATCTACGTTTCGTCAAACAAGCAGAAATGTTTTAAAAAATGAAAAAACTGCAGAACGAATCAAGAGCAAAATGATATTTAAGGCCAGTAATACATATGACGATTTGCATACACGTGACTCCAGAAAATGAGAGATAAAGCAAAGGAACTTAGGCCTTTTAGGCAAACTAGTTGAGGATAAACCATTTACTCCAGCACATGAACAACTGGAGTCGCTCGACGTCGACCAGGACATCAGCTTGCAATATGAAGGAACAAGATGGAAGCAGATATTCTTTCAGATATGAATTGTTCCTTCACGATGCAGTAATCGGTACCTTATAACAAAAGAGTTGTCAAGCTACGAATACTCTCTGCCCATATAAACGGCTCAAGGAGATGATCACAAGCAACACATGCACAAACAAAACAAACATTTGCTGATTACGGTAGAGACGCGAGGATGTTCCGAATCTCAAAAGATCGATTAAAGTTGTCGGAAGTATAAACGACATTAAACTATACAAGTATGCATCGATGAAAGAGATTTTACGATCATGAACTCCAGCTTTCAAGTCTGCATCTGCACCTGCGAACTTAATGTCGATACCGTAAAATTGAAAAAATTCTTATATTTCTGGCCAAGCGCGCTTTTTTCGGCATTTACATCAGTTACTGCCATCACCTTCGAAAGGAAGCAAAGCTTAAACCATAACTCCGAGTTACCACCGGGGGGAGGGATTATGCCTGATCTGTTCGAAACGGTGGTGGCAAAGGTCACGTTGTTCGTCACAGTTAAACTTGCCTCAACGATGTATTTTCATGTTTGTTCTTGCCTCTTAAACGTGTATGTGACAAGTCAATGATTTTCATGTATGCAATGATTTTAAACTGCTTTTGTTTCCCAAGCTCTTTTGTCTGTTTCATAGAGAACCGACTGCTGATTATTGGCATCTGTTCATTTGTCTACAACAGACTGAGGCTTCTACTAGACGATAGTCTTTTGTAAATTGTTATTGTGAAAGTCATCTCCTTCATCGAACCATTCTCTGTTGTGTTGCTTATTAAAGGAAACGTCACAAGTCACATGTGGCTGAAATACGTTAGTAGAGCCAATACGAAGCATCTCTGAAGCTTTAATAAAAGCACGGGTCAAAATGTCCATTTATCACTCGACAGGTCACGTTACTATTTGAACATGGATAAGCTGTTTCTGCCGTTTTTAAACCGGGAAATGTCTAGAAAAATTGTTCAGTCTGAGGAAAAGTATGATCTTTCCCACAGACGCTAACAAAATCTACTATATAAATCATCAACAACATTCTCAGGAGATAAAATTTAATTAGTCTCCTTGGATCTCTTTCAATTCCTTTAAAAAACAACTCTCGGATTATCATTATCTATGGGTAGAAGGACTGACTCTCTGGTCATCTGTTCGAAAACTGGGCGTAGGTGCGCTTCTCGACCTACTCGCTGAGGTACATATCTTCCTCAAATGACTTCTTTCAAGAAGGAAGTGCCTTCATCAACCTGTCTTGATTTGCAAAAAAATGAAGAAAACTGGCATTTCTTGTGCCTCCCATCCCAAAATTAAGAAAATGGAATGACGTCCGTCTCTCGTACACTTCCATTACGCAGGAGGGGGAGAACTTAAGGAACTATTTTTATGAATTTTATTATGCATGTTCCTTTCCATCACGACATCATCGGTCAAAAAACCATTTTTTGCCTATTTTTAAAACGGCATTCATAACTAGATAACATTCACAGAATTTGACAGGCTGAATAGGCAGCGGTCCGTGATCTCTCACTTCGATTCCCACTCTGTATCGATGTACGAGACAAAAACTTTTCTCTTATCGCAGCCGATGGTCCAAATGAAAAGACGGCAAAACCGACCAGAAACAGATCTGCTCGAGACTCAAAATAGAGGCAGTTTCAAGGAGAACAGTCGAAGGACTGTACCAAGACCAGATTCCGCAGGTCACTTTAGGATTCATTCAATGCATGCATGCAACTGCGGAGAGTAGATGTGTGAAGATACCATCGTTAGGCACTAACTGTTTGTACAAGTTCTGTTAGAGCAGAACTTTGAACGCACAGAAACATGCTTCTGAAAATCGCCTACAGCAGCAAATGTATCAGAGGAGTCTTACCTTCTTCTGACAAGGAAAGCAACATGCAAACGAAGAGAGGCATGATCTGAAACTCAGAGAAATAACGATAAGGATTCGTCAAAATGCGCCTACCATATTTCAGAGAACGGCGGATTTCTTGAATAGCTAAATACTCAAAACAGAAACTACGTACACAGTTTTAAGTGGCAGAAAAAAGGAAACGAAACAACGCAGTTGCTGCAGTAGTCCATGTTCCATGTCGTAGTAGAGTAAGTTTTTCGTCACGCTGATACGACAAGGCGATCATTGTCACTTGGCGAAACGAAGACGGAAGGAGAATCTTTCTCTGCAGATTTAAACTTATGGCACTCGTGGTCTACTTATAAACTGAAACCAATGACTGCCATATTCAACGAAAGTAACGGTGAACATATAACGTTTTTGACAAAAGAAACACGTTATCAACACAGAAGGGTAGAAACGTTCATCGAGGGATCAACCGGACATGTAAGGATTCAGTGTTGAAGCTACCTCTACTCACCGTAATCGACGAACTGGGCGATGTTCTTTTCCTTCCTGAGCGTGGAACTGAGGCATTCGTCGAACAGACAGATCAACACGTCAACCAGAGCTTCAATCGAAAAACACTCGCCGAATTGCGGACCGGCCAAGTACAGCTTCTCCAGCTGTTTCACCCGAAGGTCCCCCGGTACTGTGTTCATCTTGACGGAACTGCAAACGATCCGCGGTCGCCTCCAATGTCACACGTTTCCCATTCTCACCGCATTGTCACTTCATCACCCGAGAACACATGCCGCACCATGTAGCCGTTCATATGCTACGCCCGAATACCGTTGCTTTGAAAGTCGATTCATGCCGTCATAGGAAACGGCCTGATTTGCAGGTACTCTTACGGAAAAGAATAGAATTTCAACGGCATGACGGATTCCACTTTATCGACGTCCGCATCACCAGCGGTCGAGCTATTTTGCTTTGCATAAATGGTAATGTAGACGTCTATTTTAAAGCTTTAATTTCTTTCGTTCTTTACTGCTAATGTCACAAATTGTGGTTCAGAACTTTAAACGTCCGTTACGAAAACACACCGCATGTACAATTTATTGTACACTTGTTCGCCATCGGGTCATACTATATCCGTTATCATAGAATGACATATAACAGACAAAATTTTACGGTTGTAACACAACAAAACAAGCAGGTAATGCGACTGAAGGTTTATAACCGCTTTCGTCTAGCGCCTTGAATAATTTTCCGATTCTAAGCTTAACTCCCTCATCTGAAAGTGACTTACTAGTAGTTCAAAAGCTCGTGAAAAGCGCAGTTCACAATAGAGCGTGAGTATCTGCGCAAGAAAAACATTTATTGAACTATTTTTGATCGCTGGAGATACTGCGGTTACTTGTCGACCTGTTGGAATTCAGTGCGAGAATTAGTTACTTATATGCTTAAGTGTAAGCACTAGTGTATCCCTTTCCTATACGCTGTAAACTAATGCTCATTACAGCAGTGGGTTATAGTCGATTCAGAAGTAATGCTTTGAATTTACAGTGCGTGAATCGAAAGTTGTCATCCAACTAATTTTTCAAAAGTATCTGCATCTTATCAAAAGTGTTGACTGAAGGTTAGTGTATATTGCTTAATAAAAGATTGCGAATGGCAAGGGAAGAGAAAGTCTACTTATGAATCACCCCTTATACTGCTGACAGCGGACAATGGTTATAAGCATTTGCCTGCACTTGTTCATATACGCATGTTCACTTTGATTTTACTACCTGAATGATATAGCCAACAAATATCACCTTTTAAAGCCTGCAGCAATCACATCGTAAAATAAAATGCAAACATCTGCTGTGGCATAAAATTATGGGGGCAATCATAATTGCAACTTCTATTGATAAATCAGAACAAAACAGACGATGGTAACGGTGAACAATCAGTAATATGTATTAAAGAAGTTGAAGAACTGGTCGAATTACAGAGTGGCGTAGACAATTATTGCACCAAAGCAGCCTAGCAGTCATCCCAGAAATCACTGTTAGATGCTGTATCAGAACGAGCCATATGTTTGCAGATATATCAATGAACCGAGTGTGCATAAATTAGCTTATTCGCATCAGTCAGGCGACTTGATGGTTAACGTCGGTAAGAAGTTGTTCGTCATAGTATTTTAAAGGAACAACGTGTGTGCTTTATCGAAGAAATGCCTTGACGACAGCAAGAAAAACATATAAGGCTTTCCAGTTACCGTTGTAGAATCGTTTCGTTGTGCACTGACAGAATGACAATATCTTTTGGCCTAGTGATTAAGCACATGCACTGCAAGCGTCAATAATCCCATCGAAGTGATATGAAAATGTAATATATTTTTGACCAAGCAGGCTTCAATTTTCTTGTAGCAAATCATTGCGAAACGAAAGTCTTAGGCACTGGACTGAGTTGAGCAGTCACAAAATTCAGTCATTGTATGTATCTGCTGCACCATTAGATAGTGGCAGACGATCGCATAAAGCTTTCACAACAATCCTTTGATCCGCCATGATAAACTTTGCATGCTTATGCATTCTCAATTTGCAATCACTATTTCCAATGCATGAAAAGATCAACTTTCCCCCTTGGTGGAGAAATAGAGAATACAGACTGAGTCACTTCCCCTAAGTGCTTACTGTAATGATCATGAGTGTAGGGCACAGGTGATTGTTACAGCAAGAACAATTCCACTCCTTATGACAGATATTTGTGAAGGAAGTAGCAAAAACAACTTTGTTCCGTTTATGGAAGTAACGATGTTTGTACATGGTTACAGAAAGCGTTATAGAATGTAAACACTGACTAAATACTTAATAATGCAGTTAGGCAGGTTATCGGTATGGCAGTTTTTATTGTCTTTTAAAATATTTTTACATACGATTAAAAATGTTTGGTGATTTTTCTGGATATCGAAAATTTTTACATCATTTCATTTTCGATTTAAGAATTTTCACTTTATGAACACTGAACAAAATAAATTTATTTATCGAGAGATACGCCAAACACTTACTGATAAGCACCTTGAATTCAAACCTTACAATTCGAATAACCTTCTACTGACGAATAATGAACTCAGGCAAAAGGATTCAAACTGATTTATGGGCTATGGAGCATTTTATTGTTTCGAAACCGTATAGCAGCAAGTACAAA
>UZAM01006652.1:63920-75038 GCA_900618415.1 Soboliphyme baturini
TAACTTGTTACAATACAATATTCAACATCATTTAGGCTGCCAATCTGCCGTAAAAGTCAGTAACCCTCAAAGTTATTTCATGCACTGTTTTAATCTTGTTTGTTGATTGTGATGAACACCAGAAAAATTATACATAATATTTCCAGACATGAACCTTGAATAGTGGGGACGTGAAAAGAGGTGTATCTTTTAATCAACCATTTTGAAAAATGAATTTTCTGTTTCCATATTATTTTTGTTCTGGTTCCCCACTTCCTCTTCTTCGTTGAAGACTCCATGACGTATGATTACTTTAGTTGATGAACACGGAAACAAAGTGAGAGGAAGGAACATCGGAAGTCTGCCTGACTATGACAACTGTGGTAAGCATTTATTTCATTTCGTTTCTGAATCGCACGTCAATTCCTGAATCCTTTGTAGTGTTTGATATCTGGAAGCACTACATTCCGCAGCCGGTGACGGTTAAAATGGATTCCGTGTACGACTATTACGACATTCTGGAAGAAATCGGAGTGTAATGAACTGAGTTACGTAGTGAAACGGTAATCGGCTGAAGATGCTTGATTTTTTTCAGAGGTGCCTTCAGCGTCGTTCACCGTTGCGTCGAACGAGCCACCGGAAACGTGTTTGCTGCGAAGTTTGTCAAAGCACCTTCGACGCAGGAAAAGGACCTCATCAGAAAGGAAATCAACATCATGGGAAGTCTTCGTCACCCGAACCTGATACACCTGCACGACGCGTTCGAAAACGACGACGAGATGGTCATGATATACGAATTGTGAGTTGGTCGCCGATGGTCGACTGTCTGCATTGACCTCTGTTCTACGTTTAGCATGTCGGGCGGCGAATTATTCGAGACCGTTTCTGAGGAAACAAACCACATGACCGAGGAGGAGAGTATCAACTACATTCGGCAGGTCTGTGAAGGCCTCAAGTTCATGCACGAAAACAACATCGTCCACCTAGACATCAAGGTTCGTATGTGTGTGCTTTGATTTTGGCCACTGGTTCCGTCATCTGTTCGGAAAATACTTTCAGTTAGCAACAATTCAAGTGCTTTCATTCTTTGGCTAGAGATTGTCAGGAAAATAATCAAAAGTTGCAAAGTGCTTCATAATCACAGTTGCAACGAATGAGTCTTGAGGCCTCATATTTTCTGAGCCTCTAATTAAGTGAAAAATATCATAGCTATGCGTTGAAGGTGGTCTGACCTGGAGATTTGTTCAGAGAACAGTTTAATGGCTTGTAATCGTAGGAAACGTAATCGCAAACGGCTTTCATAAACTAAGCTCTGAATGGCATTGACAGGTGCATACCAGTTTACCAGGATGGTAAATAAAGTTTAATGGATAGCTTTTAATTTGGCATATTCGCTAAGTCCGGCAACAACATGATACCCAGGTTACTTATATTCTCTATGAAAACCGTTTTCTCATCTGAAAAAGCAAGCAGACGTGATAACAGGCCAATGGCAATTGACTGATATTACCTTGCATGCCGCGAATCCAGTCATTTATCTTATGAGAGTTCGCTTTATCTGTTTGGATAATAAGCATTAGCAAATATTTGTCACACCGTTCATGTGCCTTTCTGAATTTTGCGATGACTTCTGAGAGCTCGTACAAAAGTATCGCTCACGTAACAAAAATACTTTAGAGGTAGTCGATGGCGGTGGTCGTTGCGGTAAATGTTGAGCAGTACGAGAGGGGGCCCTGCAGGCCATCACGTTTACTTTCGATGATGCATAAATTCTTCTTGTTTTTCGTAACGGGCACCTGCATGATGAAATCATAATTTCAGCCAGAGAACATCATGTTCACAACAAAGAAAAGCAACAAACTGAAGTTGATCGACTTTGGCCTGGCAGCTAAGTTAAACCCGAACGACATCGTCAAGGTGACGGCAGGAACGGCGGAGTTCGTGGCACCGGAAATTGTAGACATGAACCCGGTCGGGTTCTACACGGACATGTGGGCGGTCGGCGTGCTCACTTACATTCTGTAAGAATCCCCCCCCCCCATTCGGCGATAACCCGTCCGTTTGTTGTTTCAGACTCAGTGGCCTGTCACCTTTCGGTGGCGAGGACGACTGCGAAACGCTGAAAAACGTCAAAAAATGTGACTGGGACTTCGACAGCGAGGCGTTCAAAAACATATCCGAAGAAGCGAAAGATTTCATCAGGAAGCTGATCGTGAAGGATCCGGAGTAATCATCGAACACCTCATATTTTTCCTCTTTTAAACTCCATTTTTTACCTGCCTGTTTTTTCGTTAGGCAACGAATGACCGTTCACGAATGCCTTGACCACAAGTGGCTCAAGCAGGACATCTCCGATACGGAATCGATCGAACAGCGGATCCCGCCTGACACCTACCACAACTATCGAGACCACATCAGACATAAATATGACATGTGGCCGCAACCGTGCCCACCCCTAGGTCGCATCGCCAACTACAGCTCGCTTCGTAAAATGCATCCAGAAGAGTACCACATTTCTGATGCGTTTTTTGGTAACCACTGTTTGCTATGTTTTGTGTTTCGGCATTTGATAAACAAGCCGTTTCAGACAGAAAGGAGGCTCAACCTCGGTTCGTCATCAAACCGTTCTCCACTACCTGCCTTGAGGGCCAAAGTGCCACATTTTATTGCCGTGTCATAGCTTCTGCTCCTCCCGTGGTTTCGTGGTAAATCAACTGACGACCAAACAATAAGAATAACATTTTCAGATGTGATCGCTTGATTTTCAGGTTTCGAAATGAACGAGAATTGAAACAAAGTTTGAAGTACATGAAGAAGTACCAAGACAACGACTTCACTCTGGTCATAAATCGAGCAACTGTTGACGACAGCGGCGAGTACTCTGTTCGCGCCAAAAATGCGTATGGTAGTCGCGAAGAAGTCGCCTTTTTGAATGTTCAAAGTAAATGAATTAATATTCTTCAGTTAGGAAAGCTCAGTAAGGCACTTCTCAATGTAGGCACTTCCGATGAATTTCATCATTCTCTCTAAGTCGCATCGCCTGGGAAGTGGGTGCTGTAGATACAAACCTTGACAGAAAGTTTTTGAGCCGTCGATGCTGTTCATTCAGAAATAATTGGTGAAGGGCGTATGCGCTCTAACTGTTAAGTAGAAATATTTCTATTTTGACAAGTTGCACTTTTGAGTCTATGACCTCCTTATAACAGCAGAGAGGATCCGAACTCCCCACGAATTTTTTTCCACATGTGTAGAACAGCGTAAATGCCTCATATGATTCACCAAGACACATTATATGTGTACTTTGTGGGAACTGCGATGGGCATCACTTTTCCCATATTGTTGTTCACATTCTGTCCCTTTTTTATTTATGAGCATATGACACCCGAGTTTTCGAGAATCCAATTGAACCCAACGAACGAATGGTACTCTCTGTGACCACGCTCAAATTATTTATAATGTTGGCGTCTAGTCGTGTTGGATTCGGATGTGGCTTCCAGCTACACGTTCACGCCCAGAATCGAAGATTGCAGGCATCGTCTGCTTGACGATTGACCTAAAAAGTGCTGTATGTCCCAAATGTACGCGTTGTTACTTTCATTTGCTAGAAAGCCATGGTTACTAATCTAAGATTATAAAGATAATTCATTGTGGTGGTCTAACAACAGTGGCTACGACCTATTAGACTTTTGTTTCTTTTCAATCACGTCAATTCTCATTTGAGAAGTGTCCGTGCCTGAATTACCAAAGATCAGTCGTACCATGGAACATCGATACCGTTCGACCGCCGTTACGGACACGACATACACCAGATGGGAGGAGCCGGACAGCCGGCCGAAGTTCAGCTTCGGACTGCGACCTCGATCGATTCAAATTAACCGCTCTTGCAAACTTTTGTGTTGTGTATCCGGAAAGCCATCTCCTCAGGTGAGAATGTGTAACCCTTTGTTCGATCGATTGAAAAAAATATCTGCTCATATTATTTCAGGTGAAATGGCTGAAAGACGGCAGACCGGTTGACGAAAGTCGCATTAACAAAGTTTGCAAAGACGGCGTCTGCTCGTTGGAGATCTTTTTGGTTCAACCGGAAGACTCTGGAATATACGAGTGCGTTGCCGAAAATTCCATGGGTCAGTGCAGCACGAGCTGCTCAGTTAGCGTTTACGGTATGTGTTTGAAGCGTGTTTCAAGACCTTTTAATAACAGCGTATTTGCCTGGGCATACAAAACTTAAGCCAAATGTGGTGTGTATCAGTAAACTTAAATTTTGCCAATTTAATGCTGTGACTCGTGGAAATGATCTCAGAACATTGGAGTAATCATCTGTTACATTCATAACTGTAGATCCTGTCATGTAATTAATTTTTTAATTGATGTTCAAATAATCTGTCAAATTGGTATAAATTCGCATAATTTAGACGTTTGCGAAATTGGTCATCCCTTGAACTGCTTGAACATGGTTCATTGCTTGTCGATGAAATGTACCACTGCTAGAACACATAACTTTACATTCATCCACGAAGCACACAACGGACACATGCATTCTCACTACCATCCTAGCACTACAATTGCCTGTTTGCGTTGCACAGGGTCGTTGTTGCACTTTTGATAGTTTAAAGTTTAAATTGGTAACTGATCTGGGGGCTTTGGCATTCTATATTATGATGTGACACGGCTAGATGAAGTCCAGTTGCTTGGATTCGGCGTTCTGTCTGTTTCTCATGACGCCTTCCTTAATCAAGTGAATAAGAGAAAATTTTTTTGCATATTTCAGTGATCATCAGTGAATGGTTTCACCTAAACATGTCAATTCCAGTTCACTCTTAAGCGGATTTATTATCACGACGTCTATTTTGCATAGTCTTACTTCAAGCCTGCAAACTATTCTTCTCACTAAACGTCTCACTACCTAATTGTTTCCAGGTTCATGGCTAAACTTTGGAGTTATGGTAGTGGCTAATGAAGATACTTCAAACTGACAGGGAACTCCGCTTCCATTGATTATGCGCATTCAGGGTGGGTTTTTATGTCAGTTTCTACATCGTCGTCAAAACCCTCATCGTTGTCCGTCGGTTACACCTATTTTATGGGTTAGGAGACTGCTAAAAATTTGCTGAATTCTAAAATATTATTTAGAATTTATTGTCCTCCTCCCCCGGGTACGTTAAGTTTTTGGTACTTTAAAACAACTACTGATACTGCATGAATTATAGTAGCTAGAAGTTCAAAAGTTGCATAACGTGTGTTCGTTTGTTGTTTCAGGTCGCAACATGTCAGCGACGGGCGTCGGTGCCAGTGAGCGTTACTCGTCTTACCGTTCGTCGGCAAGAAGTAGTCTTCTTGAAGTTGATAGCTCCATTTTAAAGTCCAGGTCCGTCTCGGAGGTGAGGAGGGAATCTTCTTACATCTCGTCAGAGTATAGGTATTCCAAAAAGTCTGTGGACGATAGCATCGTTGGTATGTTTTGGTGGTTTTCCTAATTAATGCTGATTATATAACGATCAGTTCAATTTTTAGCACATGATTTTGAAAACACAGCTCCTTCATTCTCAACGAAACTGTATGACATTTCTGTAGCTGCAGGAGAATCTGCTGAGTTCCGGTGTACCGTTGACGGTCATCCGGAACCTCGAATAGAATGGCTCAAAAATGGTGAAGTCGTTATCCCTGACGATCACGTGTCATGTGATTCAAACAATGGTCACGCGAAGCTGAGAATACGCTCCGTTTGTCGTGAGGACGAAGCTGAGTACTGTTGTAAAGCTACCAACGCAGTTGGACTCCAGGTGGTCAAGGCGCGACTTTATGTTACGGGTAAGTGCCAAACAACCGACCATGCCCTATCGTATGCTAACAGTATTCGGTATAACGCAGGAGCGGAAAAGCCCCCGCAATTGGAAGTTGTCGTCCCTGTGCCTGTTTCGACTGTTGAGTCAGAAAAGATGCAGGAACAGCCCTCCGCAGCCGAGGAGTCAATAAAGCCCGAAACTTCGACTGCAGTTGAAGAACTCAAACCAGAAGAGGAGAAATCTCCCATTAATCCTATGCAAATAACGAGGCTTATGACAAGTCAACTCGTGAAAGAAAAAGATAACGTGTTGTTGGAATGCCAAATCGAAAGTAAGATATAATAAATATGTTTTAGAATCTCAGAACGGATCAGCTTTTAGTAAATCGCACATATCATAGGAAGCATTTTTAATGCAGTAGATAGGACGGTGTTTTTCATCTTTATGGCGACAATATGATCATGTGACCACAGGCTTGATAATGTTTTATAACGACTTTGCTACTAGAAGTCTTGATAGTGTCTTTCCGTCGCTTAATTAGTGATCATTGTGTCGTGTGCGAACTATTACCTCTATCCTAACGCTTAGGAGATATAAGCCTCAACATATGTGCAATACCATGCCCATCTGGCGTTTCGGTCGCTATCTCTTCTATCTGTCAGTGGAACTGTTTACAAGTCCCCTTTGCGGAGAGCGAACAGTGACCAGTGTAATAGATCGTAGTAGTAGTCAGGACGTATTCCAATGGAGTATGTTTTCTTCAGTCGTTAAAGCATCCATCATTCCTGTAGTGGTAAGATGTAGGGGCAATGTAGGGGTAACGAACTCTCTTATTTTCTTAACAAATCAGTTTAAAGAAAAGATGCTGCAGTTAGGTTCTTCACGAAACGATTGGGGGCCGTCCTCCATAATGATACGTAATGAATATGCTACCTAGGACTGTTATCACCGTACTTAAAATTCAAAAGGCGCGATGATTTGTTTCGCCAAATCAGTGAATGAACAATCATTGTCAAGATAAATGAAATACACAAATGCCCTTGATATGTGAAATAAAAAATTGGAAAAATTATCTTTAGGTTGTACATGTTGTTGTAATCAAGTCACGCAAAATCCGCTGAAATAACATCGCGCAGACATACATTGATTTCGTTCTTTGTTTGAACGGGAGACGACATATGTTGTCTATGCTTTGACATTCTCAAAATAACTACTGTCCCTAGTAAAGGGCAAACTTCGACGCATTGGTCCTTCTAACGCTGCTTGCAACAGATCGTACTGAATGAAAAAGCATCCTGCAGACCAACCAGCGTGTATTACTATGCGAATGAAAGCTTAGTGCAAATGGAATCGGTCCTTCGATTTTGTTGTCACGTTTCCTAAGAAAAGTCATTGATTTTATAATTAGAATCTCTGCATAACATACGAGAAATTCAAAGTCGTATTTGTGTGTTGTCTTTGCGTTTCTGAACACTTAGGTGTTTTTCTTCAGATGGTACTGATGAGTTTTCCTGGAAGAGAAATGGAAAAGAGCTGAGCAAAGACGGTCGATTTAAATGGAGCAGAGAAAATGATGTCTATCGGCTAGAGATTTCCGAATGCAGTCCAAGTGACTCTGGTACCTATCTCTTGTGCGTTACAAACCCTTCATACCGCGTGTCTGCGGTCTGCTCCGTGCTAGTCGAAGGTTCGTGTAATTAATTTTCGTTTTGGCGTTTTCCCTTTTCACCTTCCTCCTTTTCAGGCACTCTTTCACTGCCTGAAAAAGTAAAGAGCTTGCCTCAGCCGTGCATAGTAGAGGCTGGGTCTGTCGCCAAGTTTCTTGTAGAATTTGACAATATCTCAAAAATGACTGGTAAGTATGGCGTCGTTTCCAGTTCTGGTTGATCATCGGTTTTCTTCGCATTTCAGTTCAGTGGTTCCATGACAATGAGAAGGTCGAGAAGTGTGATAAAATCAAATCTGTCAAGTTTGCCAACACATTCAAACTCGAAATCAGCAATGCAGAGCCCGGTGATTCTGGAGTCTACGTTGCGAAAATTATCAAAGATAAAAAAGTTGTTGCCAAATTTGGTGCTAGCTTGAACGTTCTAACGTTATGATAATATTCTTATGCGCTTAGAACTCTTCGATACTACTACCCCTTCGAATCGCTGTGAATCATGTCATATTGTATAGTAAACTTTTCACATGCGGTCAGCAAAGCGGTTTTATTTCCTTTCTGGCATTTGCAGTTTTATGTAAATTGTATAAAATAAACTTAGCCGGTTTCTGAGAGTTCGTTTTTACGAAAGCGACGGTATTTAATTACCTCAGATTCGACTTTAGTCGTAATTTTAAACATTGAGCAAATAATAACGCTAACTCAAACCGTTAAGCGGAGGTATTCATGCCCGAGAGAAAGATATACAAAGAATCATGGGCAAGAAACCATCCAGATTACAGAAAATAAGTTTCCGCAAGACGATCAGAAAATTTATCGTTGATGGTGGTAAAATGATTTATGAACTTAGGTTACATCACTAAGCAGCAGTCTGCCGGTCTTGAATATCCCAGTAGAGTAATATCCCATTAGGTAAGTGTGCTAATTTTCCGTTACTCTATTTTTCTTCAGTAACACTCGACAGGCTCCATAACAAAATGGATTATTTTTGTACATATCGTACAGAGGGGTTGTGTGCTTTACAGTGTTTGGACTAATGAGTGTCCAGGATTGGTCGGTTCTCTCCTGGTCGGATGGTTCCTTACGCCGCCAGCGGAAGTAGCTTGCGCATCTGTGGTTGTGAGTCTCACTGTTTTGCAGATCAAAGCGTTGCCAGACGTGAAGATCAGACGAACTGTCACACATCTCTCCAACGTCTTGGATAGTACGAAGCATGATGGACTGCTCTCACCGTGATTCATTATGGGATTAAGAAGAGCAATGGGTTTCAGCCCGTACGTAGTTCATCACAATATCCTACACGGTTGAAGAAAATGAACTCTGTCCTTCTTCGCTTCGGCGTATGATCTTTTCCTCACTTGTTGCCCACAGTTTGATATACTGAACACATGCTAACGATGCTGCCTCAAACATTAGAGCATGATAAATGAAGAGTCTAATATGGTTTATGCAAATTACGGTTAGGTGTAGACCTATGTAGATATCGTGTTGTACTAATTTGCATCATTCGTTCGCATTCTTATGTATATTAGTTATTCATTCAAAACCATACGAAAGTGTAGTACGAACTATGCAATATAGAATTTTACTAGAGACAAAAATCTGCATGAAATGAGGCAGGTTCGCCAATGGCGTGCACATATTTGTTATCAGGCGACTTGAGGTAAGGTGAGGAACCTTTGCTCGATCCTGATGCTGCTCGTTTGACATGGAAATCGCGTCATGCCTTGTTTATCAGATACGGCATCGTTCGCGTACGCCACCATCGATTTTCGCCTTACTTTTGACTCGATTCACCGCCCAATCATGCGCAAGACTATACGGACCGAAAATAGTTCTGCTTGCTAAAGGTAAAGCATGGTTCACCACCTGCAAGCAACCGATTATGGCTCGCTAGCTCGGTACCTGAGCAGCTGGAAGCAGAAGCATGGCCAGAGTATTATTTGGCAAAGGAGATCTGTTGTCGATGAGGAATGTTTCATTCGTGAACGTGGGCAGCGTTGAGATGGGAAGATTTCACACGCTGACGATACACACGCACGTCCGTTAAACCATCCTTCGAATTGTGCCATGCCTTAAGTTGAACGTACGAGTGAAACGTTTATCTGTAGCTGGTTGGTCCCCACGTATCGCCTAAGCATTATTCGTAATCGGCAAAGATCGACGTAGTTGAGTCACCATGTCACCTTTGATCGGAGTATCATTTTTTGGATGTCCAACTGTAAATTTTCCGCAAAGTAATGTCGTGTATTAAATATGTACCAGAAGATCTGGTATTTTTATTGTTATCGTTTTATACATACATGAAAGTTGTGCATAGATCTAATCATCATTGTGGTGATCAAACATGCGATATGTAACGTTTCGTGTTCGTCAATCAAGTTTGCTTTTTATAATGATATAAGCGGTATGGTGTGGAATACACTCATTCATTCGCTCACTCATTAACACATTCGTTCACTTATACATATTCACAGAAACGGTGCATAACCAGTTTGTTGTCGATCCTTTATCTGATTCATATTCGACATTCTTCCAATTCTTGCGCTTTTTTTGCTGAGCCATTCCTCGACACTCCATTTAGCATATAAATCCTCAGGACGAGCGGTAATCTACCCCGCAAGACAGTATGGGTAACATGTGTTAGTCACAACATGCCTTATTTACCTATTACTTTAAACATTTCACGGCGGATTTCTATTTCAGCAACCTTGCAACTTTCAAGCTTTCTGCAACTTCTCTGATTTCGTCTGCTTTTCTTCAGGCAAGTCTTTCTGCAGTTTCATGAGGTTAAGAAGATTCTCAGGTTCTTCTCTCCATCAACAACAATTCTCCTCCGATATTGCGGAATTTAGCTGGTGTATTGACGCAGAGTAACACAGAGGTAACAGGGAAAGCAGATAACGACGATTCTACTTCACGTTTCTATAAATGCTGATTCTGTTAAGGATGTTAAGGATGCAGTGACACTACGTACGAAATGTACAAGAATGAGTAACTTTTCTACTGACGAGGAGGAGTATCATTAGAGTTAGCATTTATGCTGTCGATAGAAAATCGACCACGGCAACAAAGTACGACTGTGGTGACGTTCAGTCGATGTATTTTATTACCTGTTGTTTTCTAGCTTACAGAGCTGTTTATTATTTGATATAGTTGTATATTTGTATTATACCAAACGAGCGGCGACCGAGCTGATATAATGTTCGATGACGGCAGTGCAATGAGGGGCAGGGAACGAAGCTTTTTGGAGACTTCGCCACGGTCTCCAACCCCCTCCTCTCTCATACGGCGGAATTCAACTTGGTATTTAACGTTGCAAGACACGTCAGTACAGACGTTCATTTGTTTTACTTGACTTCGTGTTAAAACCGTATCACTTATTTACAGTTAAGAAATTTACAGAAACCTTTGAAACAGTATGAGAAGGTAGAAGACGTGTTTCCCAAAGGATTTTAAGCGTTTCTAGGCTTTGCGTTTAAGTCAATGTTCATAAGCATTATTTAGCTTAGCTTAGCATTTTCTATTATTTATTTAAATGGATTAATTCGGATTCCGGAAGTGCAGTACCACAGGGATAATCGAGGACGACCGGAAACGTTAAAGTGACTCAAGGTTGTAATCCAACTGCGGTATAGGTTTATTGTTTGCACGCTTTAAAACTGTTCAACAAACCAGCAGTCCTCATTG
>UZAM01006655.1:0-16216 GCA_900618415.1 Soboliphyme baturini
AGGTGGAGAAGTTCAAGTACCTCGGAACTATATTTATTAGTGATGGAAAGTTGGAGGAAGAGATCGACCAGCGAATTGGAGTAGCCAATGGCGTTCTGCGTGAACTAGCCCGACCCAATGTGACTAAATCGGAGCTCAACGTGAAAACTAAGCTATCGGTGTTCAAGCCGATGTTTATCTCCCATCTTTACGTACAGTCATGAGTCGTGGAGTGAAAAACTTCGAACCCGGGTACAAGCTGCTGAAATGGGCTTTCTTACATGAGTCGTTGGCCTTAAGCTTCTCGACATGGTCTGGAATAGTGACATCCGGATTTGGCTTGGTATACAGCTTTTGCTTTTCCAGATGGAGAAGTCACACCTGCGATGGTTAGGGCATGTGTTGCGAATGCCTGCAGAAAGGAAAGCTAAGCAACTATTTGATGCGAGTCTGACCGGCAGAAGGCCCAGGGGACGGCGAAGATTAACTTGGTTCAAATATATGAAAGGAGACTCTTGCAGGTTCCACTTATCTTCTGCCGAAGCTGAGACTCTGGCACAGGATCGGGAATGTTGGATGCTCTGCCTCTCGGGACTACGTCCTCGTCCTAAAGGGAGAAGCGGCGATGGAAGGTGAAGAACCTGAAGAAACATAACAAGAAAATGAAGAACCGCTTCACCAAACAGTTTTATGTACGGAGAGTAATCAGTTTCAATAAAACACCGATGGATCTACAAACAAAGATATTAAATTCACAACACAAGTCCTGGAGGAGGTAGACCAGAAACGGCAGCACAGGCAAAACTGAAATTCTGAGGAAGTACTTGATATGGCAGAAAAAGGATTGGTCTGAAAGAGAAATCATGAAACTGCAGTAAGTACCAGAAAACTTGTCGTATAACTAAATGTTTCTGCGGAAAAACGACAGATGTCATCACATGATCGAATATTTTGTTCGTGAGTTAGAAACAACACTAAAAATTTGTGAAAAAAACCGTTTATCGATTTTACATATCCATGAGAAGCTCTCCATTGGCACAAGGTTAAAATTCTCTGTAACTAATGAATTTTCAAGAATTTACGTTTTATCTTATGACTTAATTTTTTGCCTGAGAGGACTGATTAATTCAGCGCGCTTCGTGGAGTCGACACCTGAATTAAAAAGCTTCCATCCGCAGGCATTCAGAATTCCAGAGCCCTGGTGCCTCGCTGACGAGAGTGCAACTATTTCCAGTTGATACCCATCGGCCTCATCAACCAGCTCGTGGTCTTTCCCACTATATGAAGATGTATTTCACTTCCCGAATGTGACCTTCGACTGTCCGAATGGTTTTCGCGGAACCGTATCTGGTGCGCTATAATGCGTGGCACAGTCTAAGAGATCTATTTCGAACACCGTGAGTGTGAATGATTCGATTCGGCCTGAGGACAATCTTTGCCTTATTCATGTTCCTTTGAGAAGTAGTTTCCCACACATACGCGCGCATATACACAAACTGCTTCCTACCGGGGTTACTCAGTCGGTAGGGCGTCGAACTCAGAACGAATGGGTCCTAAGTTCAAGCCCTGCTCAGGGTCATTCGGGTTTTTCCTTCCAAGTTTGATAAATGAGTACCATTCTGTGAGAAGAAAACAACAATCTACACCCTAAGCTAGAAAAATGGCTATAAACGTTGACTCATAAAATTATGGTACTCCTTTCTGACCGCATAGACACCGAGAATAGCACCACACGAAAAAGAAGGGCGGCAAAATAGCTTAGTCATGTGAAGGAAGACCGAGATAATGACATGATGTCATCACGCTATTGCCTCCTCCGTTAAGAACGAGCAACGGCTCCGTCTCTGATTTGCACCTTAGTCAATTTGTCAACCTTCCACAACTGTCGCCACGCTGATATGCCCTCAACTGTCAGAAACGGGAAGCAGGAACCGATCGCCTGACCTTTTCGCAGCTGTCTCAGCTTCCCCGTGCGGTCATTGGCAGAAAGAATGACGATCGATCCAGTGTGATGTTAGCTAGTGGCAATGTCACAACGGGAAGGTAGCTTAATACGAGAGTCCGTCCTCGCGGAAGTCCCCCCATCCTCCTCTCAGATCCCGGTTTAAGACCGGCAGCGGCGGAGATCTTCCGTCTTCACCACTTAAATTCTCGAATAATCAAAATGTCTAATGCTGCAAACCAGCTGTACCGAAAAGTAACAGTAAATGCTTCTCAAGCGGTGTTGCCATTAAAACTCATATTAGGGCTTAAGATAGGTAAATTTTTCTGCGATGAAATCAAATACATGACTTTTCCCAAATGACATTCATGTCCATAATAGACTGGAGGAATCCGTTTAGCCAAACACGGATCGGTGTTGACCAAGATTTGTTTCGCTTCAGTAAATGTTGACAATAAAAACAAAAATTATGGACACTATTCTAATGCAAAATATGAATGTGCCAGATAAATATCCTTACCTCGGTAACATCCCGTTCCTCAAAGTCGAAGAAACATAACCGTCACGCGAGGCGTAATTTCTTCCATCGGCCGCAGCGGCCGATGACTGACTGATTAGAGAGTGCGTCATACTCACGGCAGAAAATTCCTAACCAATTTGCCGCATTGTTTAAAATGGTCAATTATTAGTTATAAATCAAGTACCGGAAGAACGGTTCCTGCATAATTGTTGCCTTCAACGTACCGTTGGAACAGTTCAGGCTGAAGACTATGTGAATACATCACGTTTTCTGTATCATCTGAAAAAAGAATAATTAGAGGAAATATGCCAAAACAATTACAATAGAAATGTGCAAATAAGAATTCCCTGAAGTCGCATTCTATTAGAGTTTATTTTCACTCGAAAGTAGTGGAACAGAGGGTAAGTAAAGAATTTTTAAAACTTTAAAGGTTTTTGGTTCAAATCTTATAAGCTGCGTATAATTTCTTTCATTATCTGCTATCTCTGTTGCTCTAGGATTTCATCGCCACTACGCCTTGGTGAGAATAGCCGAGGAACGCGTGACAGTTCTTAAACCTGTGAATGACAGGGACAGCATCGTGTTTTCGTGTATCCATGCCAAAGCGTGAGAGACACACCTGATTGAGAATGAAGCGACGACCACACTGCCTAACACGGCTTCCGGATGCAATCCGCTTTGACAGACATGATAGCTGACGAGGTACAAATATAAATTAAATTTAATGGACTTAATTTAATTAACTAAATATAGGGATAGTGGACAGGGTGTAAGTTGTTTGCTTTGCATTTTGAAGTCGCCGGACTCAAATCCAATGCGCAGCGAATTTCTTTTATGCTTTAATTCCCATGGGCAACGAACGCACCCCCTCGTTCTGATTCGGCGTAACTAGCGGAAAGACGGGTAGCAGGTCGTTTACCTATGAAGAATTGAAACAGCCTGATATTGTTGCATGAGCATGCCAGAGGGTACGAGACTGCAAGATATGCTGTCTAGTGTTGGTGTGTCTAATGGCTGTTAATTTGCATTTGAGAGGAGAATAAAAGTAAGCAATGCTGGAAACCGTAAACTAAAGAACTTATTAGCACCTCAAGAAAACAACTTCATATTTTTCCAGCATTAGCATCGGTGCTCAAATGTACTCAAATTTTTACTGTGTAAAATTTCTTACAAAAATCTTAGTTTTTTGTCCATCCAGCAAAAAATAAGGTGGAGCACAATTATATTCACGGATTTCAGTTCTCCTTAATGTATGAGGTCATCTCCCCTGGAAAAAAACGATGACTACAAATGAAGATGAATATTTAGAGTCATCCTCCTAACTAATTCCTAAAGAATGGTAACATCTTTTCGTCGTTTAGCCTACATTTGAAACAGATGATGAACAACGCAAAAGCGTTTATATGTGTATAAAATATGATACAACGGTTCTGAAATGTCATTGTGGATAATTATGACTGCGAAAAATTTTCAGTGTGAAGCAGCGAGAAAAAAATGCACATAAATAAATAGTGGTTTATTCTTATCAGTGACTGATGACGTGCTACTCTCCGGTACCTATGTTTAAAGAAATACGAATCTGTTAGTCGGATTAACCTCAGGAGAAGTATGTGCAGAACTTTTGTGGCACTATCCATGGCAATCAGCAAATAGAAGGCCAGAAATCAATTCAAAAGTATGCTGCTAGTGTATAACGAACGCTCCGCAATG
Organism: Soboliphyme baturini; assembly: GCA_900618415.1. Lineage (NCBI taxonomy): Eukaryota > Metazoa > Nematoda > Enoplea > Dioctophymatida > Soboliphymatidae > Soboliphyme > Soboliphyme baturini. The sequence continues at coordinate 4,152 of UZAM01006655.1, forward strand.
CCCAAACATTTTCTGACGTTAGAGAATCATGCGATTATATTGTTACCGTAATAAACAACCGACTCTGAAGTGGCCTTGCCTTTAGGTACAATAATCATTGTCTCCGGAAACATGGCCTGTTCTTTCGAATCAACTTCCTAAAAAAGTTTTGGCCGTGAAACGTAAAACACCATGGCAGACTTACGATAACGGTGCGTAAAGATGCGTTGTCTTCGCTGACATCCGACACCGGCCGGAAAGCTATCTTCTCGTCAGACATAGTGTACGTATTGCCGTTGCTCAAGTTACGGCTGCTACAGTAGTATTCTTCCTTTCGTTTATTCCGATTGGACAGCCTCGCTATGGTCGCCTTCTCTGAAAAAAAAGAACGCTAAAGAACAAAAGAAAAAACTTACATTTTTCACGATGAAAAACAGCAAAACATTTTTTAAACAATATAGCTGACTATTTTTTGTGAATGAATCAACCACTGAGCTTCCTTCATGGCCGAGAAACGGCAATGTCTAGAGTACGGGATCACATGACACGCTGAAGCACGGTGAAATGTATGCTGAAGAAAGACCATATTTCGCGACGCATTGCACCGTGGTCTACGACGGTTCGGCACCAATCGATAGCTCGTTATTACATTAACAACATTAAAGTGCGGTCCTGTGGTGCGAGCTTGATTATACGTGATTGGACTATAGTCATCTCGATCAAATGTAATATTCAACCTACCATACTACATACCTACGAGAAGCTCTCTTAATGAAACGTGAGAAAACAGTGTGAAACTCTGATAAAAACTAACGAATTTCAAAGAATACGCGTTTTATTTTAACTCCGTTTTTGTATCTTGAACAGTAAAGCTAAAAAATATCGAGATACGGACGAAACGATAAAATCCACTGTGAATTACCATCATAACAGAAATATTATTACTTTCATTCGAGATTATTGCATAACTACAAAATGACGTAATGATATATATATATATATAGCATATAAAATTTTGCTATATAAATAAAACTGTTTTGTACATCAGCTCATTGTTCTTGCAAGAAAATTTGACTTTAAACCAAACGAAATTCTTGGCCCTACGGGAGCGATTTGAGTTGGTCATGGTTCAATGGTACTTAAACACCTGCAGTGTGAGATGCATCTGTCATCATTTTGCTCCTCCTAGCCTAACATCTGGTGTTGGAGGAATTAAGTGAATTTAAGCAGAAGAAGCTCCATTGCATTCCAACACTTGCAATAGAATACATCTTAATAATATCTTAATAACTGTATTGATTAGAACTATGCGTTGCTTGTCATCAGGAATATTAAAGTTGTATTAACATATTTCCACATACGGACGTAATACTTTTGATTTTATTTTGAAAAAGCAATCAAGATGCATTGTTTGCGGAGCATCAAAGTCTATGAGCGAGGTACAGTTTTAATCAGTAACATGGTCAGACATGCATCTGACACTGCATTCTAGTATCGTGAAGCCGTTACCTGGGTTGGTGCATTTTTCCCCAAGCAACAGGAGGAGGATGTAACACATTGAAATCTTATGAGTCAGTAGCTACATACTTAAATGGCTGCTTGAAAACAGCATGCACAATTTAAATTTTATACACATACACTGAAACGACAAACTTATAAATAACAGAAAAAAACTCAACGTAACCTCCATGTTTAATGGAGGAAAGAGAATTGTTAAAACATAAATCTCCAACGCTGAATCAACAAAGTGGTTTCAGAGTATAACCTAGGGCGACAGGTGAGTTTGACTAGGATTCGCTGTGATTCAAAAACAGCATAAGATCCCTGCTTACCTCGTAGCTTTTTCATTTTGTGGCGCCTTATGAAACAAAGTACCAACACGATGTTCAAGACTATAAGTACCAAACCGACCAAACATATCAGAATGATCAGGATCACCGGAAGTTCTTCTCTAACCGCAGCCCTGCTGATTAAGCTGCTGAACTCTGAATAAAAATAATCAACATAATATGGGCAGAATACACTGGTTACCATACCCGGAGTTTTGAGAGTAACGTTACTTTCGGCAAATCCTTTGCTTCCTAGTTTATTCACAGCTTCCACGCCGAAAACGTACTGCGTAGAAGGTGACAGACCTTTGATAGTGTAAGTAGTCTCGTTTCCAGGATAGTCGTACATATATTTTCCAACAGTATCTACGGAATAATAATTAATAAGGCAATTATTATCGTAAATGATGGAAATTACTGTTCGCCCGATAACGGATTCGAAAGGTCTGAGGCAGTCCACCATCGTATTGGGGTACCCAGCTAAGCGTTATTGAGTCATCGGTAAAGTTGACCACTTTCAATCCGACTGGCTGCTCAGGAATTTCTGTAATACAAATATACTGCGATAAAGTTGTCATTTACTTAACCTAATAAATAGCACAATATTAAAATATTTTTTTAGAAATGCAGCTTCAAACTGCATACCATCGGGTATTCAGTACAAGTACGTTTCTCATCATATAGCTTACTTATTTTTCTGCAATCACATTTGCACCTGCGACATCTTGTATTCAAGGCAATTGCTGAAGCTTGCTTAATAGGTAGAGATTTATCTGTGACCTATTCCTGCCATCTATCGATACAGTTAGCTTGCAGACTGGTGGATAGCAGTGTCCTTGCAACCGAACGATACCATGACATCAGAAAACTTGGGTTTAACCCTGCTGTTAATTCCACTCAACCCATATTATCAAATGTCCAGAATTGACGTTGACTCCTTCCCTGTGCAACTGGATGTTACAGCTGCTTCTGTTTAATCCCCATTCATTCATTTACGTTGTCATGTCTTTATTCAATCTGAAAAAATAGCAGGCTTTCGGATCGTGGGAACTACAGCTTTAATATACTTTTCAGCGTTTCAAATCCTCAGCCAAAGTAACCTATAGGGTGAGACTCCAAAAACCACAATATACAACATGTTCGAATTACTCGAGTTATATAGCCGTTGGTCTACCCGTAGGCCGCCTGTTATGTAGCCTTCGAAAAGGCGCCCTGAGTCACTCCGTTGGTTTGCTGATTACATTTCAAAGCCACGGGTGTTTATGATCTCGATTCAGATAATGAGTGGTTCACATATGGCCATATGTGGATTCTCATTTTCACCAATGTTTGGTAAAGTTCATGACAGCAAAGAGAACCTGGATTGCGGTCTCTAAGTTGACTCCACTCTGAAATCCAACACTCATTAAAGTAGTCGCAGGTAAGTTTGTTACAACTTAAAGACTAATCGAATCGTAATGAACTTAATAACTTTAATAATCCAAATCATAATCTTTTTGCCAAGATCGCAGTCTTGACGTAGTCTTAGAAGCTATGCCAAAGGAAGCTTCAGGTTCTGGCAGGGCTAGCAATGCTTGACTGGTTTGAGAACAGACAAAGTGCAATCATCCATCTACCCGTTATGGTGTATCACAGTGAAAATATTCTCACTGCGGAGCAATCTACGACCGGTTTACTAATGGACACGCCAGCTGTTGGGGAACTGAGGCAAAATGTGGTAAATGGGCGATCAGAATCTGTTTCGTGTTCCTGCGCCTTGGGACGTAGCTAAATTACACGGGTAAGTGGTCGAAAGAAGAAAACCAGGTTGTAATGAGGTGGTATTACATCGCTGTGAAGCATAGAGAAACCATCGAACAAGAATGCTGGAAACCTTTCGGCAGGCTTAGCCCATCAGTGATGCCAGCGAGCAACTTCTAGCAGAGTACAGCACAGTGACTGAGAATGACATGTCGTTAACTTAACTGGAAAGGGATGCGCCTGAGATTGACATGGCATAAGACGATCAACCAACTCAATATATTAGTGAAATTTTTACGGAAAAGATTTTGATAAACAACAGATAAAAATTACTGATAAGACAGAAGTTATTCAGCTGAATAACAGTGAAAAATCATTTTGGAAGAATATCCGTTAGGAGTCATATTCGTCTCAAAAATGTAGTAAACGCACGCCTTTTATCAAAGGCAAGAAAATGTTGCATATATGTATTAATCAGGTTGGAAATTTCCTGAGGATGATATTAAGCAGTAATTTGAAGTCCATCGATGATGTGATACGTGACAGCTGCACTGATAACTAAGAAACTTGGTTTAATCAGTAATCAAATCTCAGAAGAAAAGAAGAGCCACCAATGTTGAGAAGAATGAAGAACAAACAGGTAAAAAAATGCAGGACAGTATACCAACTACCGCAACTAAACACTGGCAGCATAAAAAAGATCAACGACAGATATAATAAAGTAGTGGACTGGATCAAACAAAAAAAATTCAGAGATGCATGAGAGAATTTCAAGCAAAGGTTGTTAGTCGCATCGTTAAAGATTAAGATATGAACAAGTTCAAGCAATACAAAGAGAACAGGACCATTTTTCGAACTGCAATAGTCTTATTCATAGAAAGACAGAGCAAAACATAAACCCATAATAAATGCATAGACGTTTGAACTAACAGAAAAATCGCTTACGTTCTGGTGAAGGATATGGAACATTGCGAAAATCAAAAATATAGAAGCTAAGGGGGTAAGCGAAATACAAAAAATGCAAACGGAATCTAGGAATAAAAAGAGGTCAGAACCACCAAAAGATGAAAACCTGGGCAGCATCAGAATCAGCAAGTACGGATCAGGCTCATGAGTTCAGGTTTTAATGACTTACGTGTAGGCACTCTTGAATAGCAGTATTCTTACAGAGTGTTTGAAGAAGGATTACCATAATGGTTAATAGATAGACTGGCACACCAAGTTTTGAAAGAAGAAAACCGGGATATGGTGCCGTGACTAACCACAGAGCGATCACGAGCCTTTTTCCCACGATCAGGAAACTCCTTACACTACAGTGGTCACTACAGCTTACGCCCGTTCAGAAGCGAATAACATCATACCTTCTTAATAAAAGGCTGCTGAGCGAAATCAAGGTGATGACCTAAGGACCTACCCCTATGACCTATATGTTATTTGGACAAGGAGCTACATTCGGATTGCAAAATGAGAAAGAACAACATATCATTGATTGATCGAATTTAGGAGGAACTAAATCTAACAACTGGATCCTGGAATGCTTGAAGCTGCAGTCGGGGCCTAATAAAGTTTGTGGAAGAAGAACAAACAATCCAGCGGTGAAACAAAGTTTTTTTGGGATCGATGAAGATCAAATGAAGAATCTTCCAGGGAGATCTCTCCCCTCTTTCGTTTTTGGTTTAGCATTAAATCAGCTCAGTTGTTCGTTGAATAGCAGCGAAGTTGCGTAACCGCGGTAAAACATTGCACCTGCTGCACATGCACGACCTGAAGTTGCGCGAAATATCGGGAGAACAAAAGGATAATCTGATCCAAAGCGCATGAATCTTCTCTGTAACATTCTGTAAGATATCAGATGGAATTTTTAGAATGTCACAGACAAAATTAAGAGAAAGACCTGGAAAAGCGAGAGTGATTTTACTGATGGTAAAATAAAATACACGACAAAAACGGGATAGAAGTGATTCCGCAAAATCCTGAAGAACAAGATTTGCTGGAAGAACGGAATTCTGGTTATTTACAAATATACTGCTCCAGTGTTTGTCTATGTAGCAGGCATTGTCGACTAGACGCAAGTGGAAACACTAGAACTATATAGAAAGTATGAAATCTATTGAACGTGTAAGGCGTGGAATATCTAAAGGCAGATACGGACGGACTACAGGCTGCATGTTCCAAAAATGAAAGCCAGTGTTTCATAGTGCCAAAGTCATGCTGTAACTAAGGACATTATTTCGAAGGAAATATCTAATAACGGTCTGTGCGAAGTAGAACAGCAATTAGCTGGAAATGCAGAAGATCATCAGTAAATCGTACTTAACGCTGATACAATGGTGGGAAGAATGAAGTTCTTGATGGACAGTATCTTCTTCAAGTGTCTATCAAGAAGAGAACTCTATGGAGAAAAGAAAGCCATTCGAATAGCCCCCTAAGTCTAAGCACTGAACAAGGATCCGTACAAAGTAAAGACGCTGCACATGCAGCAAGAAGCAAAATGCACAATGTATCAGTTGAAGGATCAGACTTTGACCCATACAGTTTCCGGCCATGAAACAGGCGCGAATTGAAAATACAAGGACAAGCACAACAAGTCTGCACGTTTAGTTCATTAGCATTTATGAAAGCAAGCCTGTTTATCGATGGCAAAGCATTCCCCTGAAAACATCAGCGGGAAGCAGTGGAAGGCACCATGCATGTGAAAATACTCTGGTACGTCCCAACGCAAACCGACAAAGAGGTATCGGCGCATGGTCTAGATATCGTGATAGTTGACAAACGGTAAAGGAGAGGGGAGAGGTGGAGGAGGGACAAATAGTTGATATAGCATGCCCGGCTGATGGTAACATTGTTGTTAAAGAGAAAATAAAGATACAGAAAATTAAGAAATAGTGATGAGAACATCTGGGAAAAAATTATTTTGGTGGTCGGTGCCTTTGGAGCAGTGAAAAAGTGCCATTGGCGCCTACCAGAGTCAACTGATGAGGCGCCCAAGGAAGAAGGACTGCAGAAGGTGACCTTGTTTCAAAGACAAGACTGTAGGCAGAGTACTGCAGCTCTTTAACTCTCCGTAAAGGGTATGAATGAAGATACGTTGTCATACAGTTACCAATATGTTACATTTCATGGAGTGTGAGTGGAACGGTAAAATTATAATCATAATATGCTTACTGCTGTGTGCAATTGAAATAGGTTTCTGAAATCAAAATGTCAGTCAAACTGAAGCAACGTGTAGCCAAGCTTGGATATGACGAGAATCTTCAGTGACTGAATCAAATGAGACACCAGTAACACCTTAAAATGAAAGTTCAACCAGTGTAAGTTTGAAAGACACGGCCAATGACCGAAAAACAATGAAGATTGAACTAGTAATAATCAGTAGAAAGAATTTCTTCATAAATCTATCTTCGTACCATCCTCCTGAAAAATCCTCCTGAAATAATCCTAGGCACAAAACTGATACGGGAGGCTCAGAAATTTGAACTACCGTCTATAATTAATTCCGTAGCGAGCAAGATTGAATCATGCTATGTAACAGCTAAACCATGAGTGGTTTTATGCTCAATTTGAAGAAAATAAGCAAAATCAGATACCAAGAAAATAGCCAAACTCATGAAATATAATATTTATACAGCCTAAAACTTATCACTTGTTAATTTTATCTCATTTACCCGCCCAAATGTTTTCATCATCATTACCTATAATAGGTCACCAGAACTGCGGTAATTAAAAAAAAACAGTTGCCGAAACTTACGCAGAGCGGTTAGCTGCATGATGTGCCTGTCCAAGCCCTCTTCGTTGCGAGCCACACAGTCGTAAAAGCCGTAATCCGTTTCGAACACATGAGCGATTGTCAGAATGCTCTGAAGAAAGATGATAACAAACCCGTTAGGTTGGTGTAATCAACGACCAATCACGTACTTCCTGTTGAAAACGATCGCGTTCCGTAGAGATGATTTTGTACTTTGAACCATTTTCCAGCTGAATGCCATTTCTTCGCCATGTGATCGTTGATGAGGGGACAGCTACAACGGCGCAGCGCAGGTTCGCGGATCGATTTCGCGCTGAGGCTACTTTTGTTCCAGACGCTGTTCGGTTAATGACGGGCAAATCTTAAACGAAAAATGCATGTCGAAGTGAAGTGCATAAGTTTCTCACTGTCTGATTTACTTATTATGTAAATATAAATAGCTATATGTGGATTTCCTAGTATTTGAAACTGCGGTAAAACTGATACCTACTACTACTGTTCACTCAAGAAGGCTATTCTGAGATCAGTTTTTATTTGAATGCTTCAAGTAAGTGAACAGTAAAAAATGTCTGAGGAAGCCCCATCGTCGCCAGTGCTAAATACCAGATGGCCATGAAAAAGTAAGTCATATGTTAATAAGCAATAACAACTTTTGAGAGAACATAATCCTTTTTCGGCTGAATAATTATTAATGAACATAAACCAGTGCTCGATCGGTTAATATTATCATCTAAATAGATAAAGCTTTTGAAAATGAAAGCGCCAAGCAAAACATTATCAAAAATTGCACTGTTGACTGATGGGGTCATTTTAAGAATCAATGTCCTTCCACAGGTAACGTGAAAAATGGGCTAAAAATAAAATTTTCTGTTAAAATTGTCACAGAGCAGGAAACATGAAGAATTCGCATCTCGTACTGAACTGGTGAACTGCTCAATTAGTATGGAACACTGAAATAGCACCGCGTCAATTTTACTAGCAAAGATGGCCTCCAACATATATCTCCTCAATAAGGAAAACGATGCGTCCAGGCAATTTTAGCATTTTAAGATCTTCCATATCGTTGGAATGTACAGATTCAAATGCGGTCGCATGGTAGATGAACTGGCAAACGATCGAAACTGGAATCGTCGGCACTGCTCCTCAATCAAACAAAATGAAGAAAATAAAGAAAATCATTACTTAGAGCCGCAGCATTTTTGCGACCCTAAAATATGTTCATGTGCGTTGAAAACGGAAAACGAGACATTAGGCCGAAAAGTTCTCCAATGCCAAATAATGAATTATTTCAGGCTTTTCAATTGTTTTTAAGTTGGCTTATATTAAAAAAAACAATTTTCGACAAGGCAAAATGTTTGCTTCTGCAAACGCACAAAGAAGTCATTTTGCTTACGTCTCACTGCGAGAAAAGCGGATCTCTTCAAGGGCTTTCCAATGCCGTTGTTAGCAGAGCAAATGTATTCGCCATGGTCCGTTCTAATGACCCTGTCGAAATGAAGTATGGCCTTGTTTCCTGAGAGTCGTTGTCGGAATCGCAGTGCAACAGCGTTGTCTTCCACGTCCCAGTGGGCAGTTATGTTATTGAACGGAAACGCGTCAACGCCGCATTCCAAATCAGCCGTACCATTTTCACGCGCAAACACCAAGTCGGTCATATGGTAGATATCCGGCGGGACTAAATTAATTTTGATAGAGCATAACATCAGCAGCAAAGAATAGAGGCATTACATTTTACTTGGACGTGAAACGTTAAAATCGACGACCCCTCCGCATTAGTAGCTTTGCACTTGAATTCACCGGCATCCCTACGGGAAATCCGAGTGAAGTTCATGAACGGTCCATCAATGCCAGATCCGGCAGAAGGCCTTGCAGACCTAGAGCTGAACGACCCGATACTCTTCGTCCACTCATAAGAGATCGGCATGGGATTAGCTTTCGCTGACGCGTTCAGAATCACAGATTCGTTTTCCAGTACGGTGATAGACTGCAGCCCCGTCCAAAAAAACTGTGGAGCATCTGAAGTAGAAAACGAATAGATATTCATTCGCGTTTACAGTTAACTGCCACAGCCCACATAATAAGGATTATATAGTACCACCGTGCAACGGAGGACACTTCAGTTTCGAGGATGTGATATCTTCAGTAAAACCAATCAACACAAAAAAGAAACCGTTAAATTGATCAGTATAACAATCTGTCCCGTAAGATTCTAAAACTGACACACTGTAGCTGTCGGCAAGGAGGTTAACATGCTACATGGATGAATTTGAGATGTAGGCATGTTTTGAAAGTAACTGTTCTTCCTTCTTACCTGCAATCAGTGCTTACAGTAAACTAGGTGAAATGAAAATAATAACGTTTAGCCAGAGTAATCATAATTCGTTCCGCTAGTAAGGACTTGACGAACTGCTGAATGCGATGGTCACAACAAACAACTACATGTCAATCTTTAATGCAATTTATGTGTATATGTGGACGTCAGAGCTAATCCGCTGACTTAGAGAAGGACAGCGTTTCAATTATGATAAGTAACAACATATTTCCATGGCATAACTGAATTCGCAAAAATGAGTTATTGCTTCCAACATTTCGAACCATACTCCCCGTGAAACTGGGACAGATACTTCAAGAAGCTATGCCAAATGGACCTGTAGATCTAGTCGCACTAACAAACGCTAGATCAAAGCGATAAGAGCGTTTTCTGAAGCCGATATTTGCCTAAAAAACGGCCAAAGACCAACGAAAAGTATTTCAGGCCAAGATGAAGAACTCTGTAGCAGAAACTCTCTAATCTCTAAGGCAATCGGAAGTTTTTAATGAACCACGTCGAACGATGAGGCAATAATGATTTAGGGTTAAGAGAATCTTTTAAACATTCAAGGCAAAAAGGTTGAGAAGAATGTTTTATGATTAAAAAATAATCTCCTCGCAATATTTATTCTGAAAACAACACAGTAGAATTTTAATAGTCTCCTTTAATTTTTAATGGAGAACAATGTGTATGAATAAAATAATGCGCTTGATACTGAACATTTAAACAGGTAGGTGAATGACTGACAAGAAAATTCACTGATCGTTTCGTTGTAGTTGTGCCTGGCAAGCTCATTTTTACACTTATACATAAGATGTCGAGGTAATTAACTGTGGCTGTGAATAAGGAAAAATATAAAAATGATACCATGCCATTATTACATTTTACGTGCACAAAAATGGCCTCGTTAATGCTTCGATTGAGTGCCGGATTCGTTGCCCGACAAATATACTTCATGCCATCCTCATTAGAGGTGACTGGAATAATAAGCTTGCTTTTCACTTCCCAACCATAGAAATTGCTGCTGAAATAATAACTGATTATATAAATCGTCACATTTTAAATCACAAATAGAACATTCAAAAAATTATGGCTTATTGTTCGTGACGCAAAAACAGCTGACGATTTAGGTCGAAAACTTATAAACAGTGCTACTGGTAACAGATTAAGAAAGAGCTGGATGGATTAATGAAAAGTACATTTAATGCGTGAAGTCTTCACAACCCACAACGATGTTAATTATTCAACATATATTATTAATTTGGTGACAGGATGGACGAAATGTAAATAAAATGATTTTTACATCATCTGTCATTTAATGGCATTCTGAAATAGTGGATCGACAAAGACTCAAAGCTGCTGCCTGTATATTCCTGGAAAAAGAGTATTTCAGCCATGTTCATTCTGAATGACGGAGAGCAGAAAATAAATCACCAAATGTTCGTCGACAGAAGACAAAGCCAGTGGCCCAGAAAATAAATTTTAATGATAGCCAGAATAGTATAAAATTTGCTGTCACCCTTCACCAAGAACACCGATCTGAGCAGTTTGCATAACCAGAACGTCTGTGACTGGTAATGTTTGTTGTACTGTATTCTTCGCTTTTCTACTCTTTTAAAATAAGGCGTCGGTTGCTGCACTGTAGAAGGTACCATTCTACTCTAAAAGCAGTTTCGTATGCTTCCATGTTGCACGTTGGCCTCGTGGTCGACATCTGCCGTGTTTCGGCTCCTACGTGAGATGCTCACGGGCCAGAGTAAATGGCATCATGCTCAAACAGTTAGTCTAACAGGGCCCACCACCTCTTCTTAATCAGCACAGCTATCGAGGTTACATGTGCCCGGAAGAGAATGGAATCATTCTTTACGAGATTCTATCATTTAACTCTCATTATGCGTCGCTGCTACTCGCAGTTTCAACGTCGATTCTGCTCATTCATTAGAACAACTGTCTCCAATCGTAAAACTGCTGATCTGATAGAGGTACTGCGCAGTGAACGTTTACAAAAACAGACGCTCCTTTCTCAACCAAAACATTGAAACCTTTCCAAAAGCACTCAAGGCTAAAGAGAGGCTCTTGTTTGACTAACTTTGGCCAAACCGCACCACCGGTAATGATGTTGAGGCCGAGATACCGAAACTGTTCAACCTCTGAAACGCGTCACCTTCCTGTTTCGTTTATGAATCAGCTGTGCTGGATGGGTTCCTCGAAATGTTGACTTCCGGTTGTTACGGTAGAAGTCTGTTTAGCAGCTGTGTCGATCCTTAAGCAGTGATCTCACAGAGCAAGCTCCCATACAACTCACAGCATAATATTTCCTGTGTACTTCCGGTCAGCAAGATATGTTGAACTGTGCCTTTGATTTCAAATGAAAGAATTATTCAGTCGGAATTGTTGCGAATGCCTCCAGAAAGGAAGGCTAAGCAACTGTTCCTTACAAATCCGACCGGCAAAAGGCCCA